>OZ014520.1:314745091-315025403 GCA_963966055.1 Lathyrus aphaca
AAAACAAGGATCCTCAGACTTGGATCAGTTATGAGAAGTGTAAACACTTCTAACCCGGAGGTACAGTGTTTACAATAACCATAAAAGTTCCTCCTCTAATTCACCTCAGTTTCTGAAGGTCAATACTAAAGGTCATCCAGACTTAGCAGGCTTCCCAGATAGCCCTAGTATTGCAGGAAATCTGCAACACAGAGTTCTCAAGAAGAAACCCATATCTGAACCGTGTTTCATATTCCCGCACCAGACCGAGATGGAATGGGAAATAATATGAACCACTCTAGCCTAGGTGTCACTCAGGTCCCAGGTGTAGGACCTCAACCCTCAATAGAACACCCACCCACCAAAACAAACAAACAGATCCAGCCAGCAGCACAGTATGACAATATGATATAATGCAAAGCTATAAAGAAAGCAGTAAAACAACTGTACATAAAGCAAAAATAAATACAAGTATACAAACACAAATAAGCACATAACACCCCAGTAAACACAAATCAATCAAGCGCTAGGAGGAACCCACAAAAAGAACCAGAAGCCCTGGTTGCAGTATAAGGGTCCCCAGCAGAGTCGCCAAGCTGTCGCTCCCGATAGATGGGACTGGCCCAAATAAAGGTACAGACGCGAACGGTCGGCGAGAGGGACAATGAGAACACACAACAGTGAACTCACTGGAGCTAAAAAGAGTCGCCAGCAAGGCATTTTTATCCCGGAGGAAAGGCAATGCTGCATAGGCCTAGAAAGAGATGGATAAGACGGTTGCGAACCAGAGAGACTGAGAAAGGGGGTTGGTTACAACCTGGGAAGGTATTAGCACCCAGATTGTCCGTCGTACTCGACGGGATCCACGCTTAAAAGATTTGTGTTTTAAAGGGGTAGTGTCAGTGCAATCTGTGTGTAAAAATAGCTGGAAAAGGATGTACAGGTGTCAGTGTAAAAGAAGTGAAGTGTATAAGTGAAGTGTCAGTGTAAGAACAGGAGTGAAATGCTCAAGATCATGAGGCTAAAAGAATGAGGCTAGAAAGAGGGGGAATATACAGAGACTTTTGTTCGATAACCGTTAAGTTATGCCTACGTATCCTCTCGTGCAATGAGGAAGTCAGAACACCGTAGTTCGACCCAAAGAGACTGAAAGATGAATTGACTTGTGAACTGCTTACTTGTCTATGCTCAAGTGTATGACCTGTCTGGCTCAGGTGCTAACTGTCTTGCATTAGACGGAAGAAGCAAGTTCTCGTTTGCGAGTGAAGGTGATGAGAAAAGAATCCCGGAGGAGACGATTATTGTTTGTTTTGGTGTTTTCAGTCTTTTATTGTTTTTTGGATTTTGTCATAAATTAATGAGCTTAAGCCTAAACCAATGGATTTAGTAAACTCATCACATCTTCCCTCTGATTAGGGGTAATGAGAATACCTTAAGTGTGAAGTCAGCTTCTCACACTTAATCACCATGATGTAGGATTAAGATCATTAACCTACTTGTGATTATTTAGATGTTTTTGTTGTTTTTGTTTAGTGTTAAGTAATGAGATTAAGCCATAATCAGGGATTAAACAGACTCATTACACCATCCTAATAGATGGATAATAGATGAGAATGTTTAAGCTGAGGAAAGCTCCTCAACTTAATCCATGATTAGGGATTAAACTCATGACAAAACAAGCCTTTATTAGATGGATTTTATTTGATGATATGATGATGAAGTGTTTTTTAGGGTTTATAAGACATCTTGAGGGGGACTTGTCCATTAACACTAGGGTTAGTCCTTCTTAACCAATTAAGGAAGAATTAGAACCCTAATGCAAGGCCCAAGTTACAAGTGTGATGTCTTGATGATTATTAAGTGAATTGATTAAGAGATTTAAACACATTAAGGGTTTAACACTTAGGATTAAAGTTATACACTCCATCCTAATAGAAGGATGCAGGCATAAGCTTAATCACAAAGCCTTAAAGCCTTTAGGGTTTAGTCCTTGATTATGAGGTGAGAAGTGAGGACTCAAAAGAGACACAAAGGTAAAACTAAGAGGGGAGACTAAAAAAAACCCTAATCATTGTCATGCTTGGTTGTTCCTAAGGTTTGTGAGGTTTGCAAGAAAGATCTTCAATGGAACCACCAGGAAGCAGATGAAAGGATCAGGAGAAGCAAAGTAACTTGCTTCATTCAAGAAGTCAAGTCACTTGAAGAAAGAAAGTAAGGAGAAAAAGAATGAGCAAGCTCAAACTTAAACACACATAAAAATGCAGCATGGATGCAAGAGAGAGATGAGAAGAAAGTATGAGAAGTGAAGGCAAATCCACTTCTCAAAGTTACTTACCACCTGAAAAGTTAGAAAAGGAATGCAATGCAATGCCAAATGGGATGCAATGGCATGATGAGAAACAAAACCAGAAGCAGATACATGATGCTAATGATGCTATGAGATGCTACAAACATGGAACAACACATGGGGATGATCATACAAGCTCATGAATGCAAATGAAGCAAGCTAAGGAGCATGAACATACATGAAAAGTTATGAGATGCATATGGCATACAACATGGCAAATGAAAGATGCAATGATCAAACATGCTTTCAATATGTCCTAAGATGTTAAATGAATCACATGGATGCATAAAATATCATGGCAAGTCAAGGCATGAATGCAAATGCAAGATGGATGCATATGAAAGCCCAAATTAGGGTTTATGAACAATACAACAAACAAAAACCAAAATCAGGAGCAAACAACATTACAAAAAATTGAAAATGCACTCAAAGGATCCCTAATCCTATACTAACCCACTGCCCAAAGGAGAAGTTCCAACTCTTAACCAAATTCAAGTTATGATTTTTCTAAGTTTCCTAGGGTTTTAGGGTTCCTTAACAAGAAAATTACCAAACAAATTGAAAATGATAGATCAAATCATGTCCATTTAATCTCACAAACTACATGCTAAACACAATGCAATGCAAAAAGAATCAAGGTCCAACTCTTTAGGGTTAGGCATAAATGATTTTTGGAAGTTTGGATCAAAATAATGCATAAAAATGATTTTAATTCCATGGGAAATTCTCAAAATGCATCAAGATCAAAAAATAAATTTGGTTTGAGGGTTGGACAATGTTTCTAAATGTTTTTAAATGTTTCATGAATTTTTTGGTGATTTTTAAATACCTAAAAGTATTTTTAATTAATTAATTCTCATTAATTAATTACAAAGAAACTTTTAAATATTTAAAAATACTTTTTTAATGCTAAAAATAAAAATAAAAATATTTTTGTGTTCTGAAATTAAATACTAACATGTACAAAAAATTTCAGAATTTTTGAGAAGGTTTTACTATTTTAAAATAAATGTACAAATTAAATGAGAAAAATTGAAATAAAAATTAAAATAAATGGAAGTATGCTGAATGAGAGGCCTGGATTGAATCTGGAAATGACCCCATTGACTTGGCGCGTGATCCAATGGTCACAATTTAAACCTGACTAATTAAACTATTAAACCTAATTAATTAATTTAAATGGAGATTAAGGACTAATGAGGCAATCTGAGCCCTTGGCCCACACGCGGGAAACATGATCCTATGGTCCAGATTTGAAAATCATTAATGACTGAGCTAAACCTAATTAGGGCACACTAATCTCAGACGGCCGAAACAGTGGTTCTGGTCGTCTTCTCCGGCGGGTTGAAAACCCTAGAAAACGCCACAGGCCACCATTCATCAAATTAAAGCCAGGGAAATGTTCCTCTACTCAAACCTCACTCAAATCATCTCTCAAACTAAATTTCTCATGCTTAAACCAAGGGAATCGAAGCCAAGAAGATTCACGGGCAAAGTTTCAGAGCTTTGGTAAACCCTCATTTCTCACTCATTTTCGATTCTAAGCACATCCCCATGATCAGCAAGACATACACAATCAATTTTTAACATAAAAAACAAGCTCTGAAAAGTTGAAAATTTGAAGCTACCTGAAGTGATGAACTATGAATATGAGCTCTCCAGGCCTTGCTTTGATGCAAAATGCCTCCTTTGGACCCTCTGAATCCAATGGAAGGTTCACAATCCTTTGTTGATGGCTAGTTTGAGAGCTTGGGTTCTGATATGGCAGATTTCTCAGTTATGTTTTGTGAGGTTTCAGGCTGCATTCATGGTGGATTCTAGTTCTTTTGAGTGTGTTTGACTTGTTGGTGAAGATAAAGTGAGTGTTTGATGGCTGGAAAATGAGATTCGAAGAGAGGATAGTTTTTGCAGGTTTTTGTGGGGAGTGAGTTCTGGCTTGCTTCAAGGGCCAATGCTGTGCTATATCATTCCCACAATGTGTGAATAGACTGAGGGCAGGTCAGTAGGGGTGGCTGTTTACTATTCCATGAGTATGGGAGTTTTGGCCAAAAAGTCAATGTGATTGGTACTTGCAGCATGGGCTATGGCAGCAGCAGTTTGAGGTCATGTCTGGCTTCAGCTTGGGTTAGGGACAGCCCTTGGATTGCTTGAGAGTGACTGCAACATATGGATCATGAGCTATGCTAGCTTTTGCAACTTGCCCACTTGTGCTTTCTTGAGATTTTATGTTATGTACATGAAGCATTCCTTGATGAATTTTGTCACATGATGTCTCAATTGGTCATGGCAATGCATAGAAATCAGTTGGTAATCACATGATCCTTTGGAAAATGACTTTGCCAAAAATCCATCTTTTGCACTTGTAATGAGAAATGACTTAGAGATCTTTGAAAACCAAAGCAAGCAATGCAAAATCCCTTGGGCCAATTCTGTTTTTTAGGTCATGTATGAACATGTGATGAAGTTTTGAAGCCATTTTGAAGTCACTAGAATGCTTGGTACATGAATTTGCAAGTTTTCCATTTGGTGCATAACTTGAAATTTAGTGATTTTTGCCAACTTTGATGAACCATACCTTTTGATCCAAAATGAATTAGGTCATGTTCTTGTACTTTTTGAAAAGGGAAAGATCTAATCTACAACTTTCATGACCAAAGTTTTTCCATTTGAAGCATTTTTGGATCAAAAAGTAAGGGTTGAAAAGTTGCCTAAAATGACAAATTCTTTAAAAGTCAAACTCAACCCAAAAAGTCAACTTTGCAAAAACTTGTAATTCTTGAATTTTGTGAACTTAAACCTTCTTCCATGATCAAATAAAGATCAAATACACCCAAAATGATGAAGATCACCCCTTGGTTGGGTCATTGGGGCCCTCAGATGCCCTGATTTTGCACTGACTTGTCTGAAAAGTCAACCCTTGATCAGATGACTTCCCCATGGAATTTCTTCATGAAAATTTATATGCACACTCCCTATACCATATAGAGACCAATAGAAACAAGAATGACCAAAAAATTTGAAGTTATGGCCTCTGAAACCAAAACCCTAATTTCAGGTCATCTGTGCAGTCAAGCCTGGCTCTGCTTCCATACCAATCCCAGTTCTTGTGATTCTTTGGCATTATTGACTTTGAGAGGATATAATATGATGCTTGAACACATATGGATCCCTTTGGAGTGATTGATGGCCTTTGGAGTGGCTCAAGAAGCTCTTGGATTGCTCAGATCACAAACCCTAGATGCAGATGACTTAGAACCAATGCAATGAATCAAAAATGTGATATGAGATGTTATGATTGTGTTTATGCATATGAAATGATCACAAGCCATGGTGTGAATGGGTGAGGGCAAATTTGGGGTGTTTACACATGTTGGCACATCTCCATAACTGCTAAATTTCACACAGGCAGATTCCCAATTTACCCCTTAAATTTTCAAATTGAGTAGCATCCAAGGCTTTGGTAAACATATCAGCCAACTGCAGATTTGTAGCTACATGTTCCAATGAAATCACTTTCTCTTCTACAAGATCTCTGATGAAATGATGTCTGATATCAATATGCTTGGTTCTACTATGTTGGATAGGATTCTTTGATATGTTAATTGCACTTAAGTTGTCACAGTACAATGTCATGACATCTTGTGGGACATTGTACTCAGTGAGCATTTGCTTCATCCAAACCAACTATGAACAACTGCTTCCAGCTGCTATATATTCAGCTTCAGCTGTAGATAAGGATACACAATTTTGTTTCTTACTGAACCAAGAAATCAAATTGTTTCCTAGAAAGAAGCACCCTCCTGAAGTGCTTTTTCTGTCATCAGCACTTCCAGCCCAATCAGCATCACAGAAGCCAGTGAGAATTGGTTTGCATCCATGAAAGTACATTATGCCATAGTCACAAGTACCATTAACATATTTTAGAATTCTCTTGACTTGGTTAATATGACTAACTTTTGGTTCATCTTGATATCTTGCACATACACCTACTGCAAATGCTATGTCTGGTCTGCTTGCAGTCAGATATAACAAGCTTCCAATCATACTTCTGTATAGGCTTTGATCTACATTCTCACCCTTGTCATCTTTAGTTAGCTTTAAATGTGTGGGGGCAGGAGTTCTCTTATGAGTAGCACTGTCCATTCCAAATTTCTTGACTATGTTCTTAGCATACTTGCTTTGGGAAATGAACATGGAGTCCTCCATTTTCTTTATTTGCAGTCCAAGAAAGTAGGTTAATTCTCCTACTAGGCTCATTTCAAATTCAGATTCCATCTGGTTGACAAAATGTTTGACCATCCTGTCTGACATCCCACCAAAGACAATGTCATCTACATATATTTGAGCAATCATGACATTTCCTTCTTCATCTTTAACAAACAAGGTTTTGTCAATTCCACCTTTCCTGTACCCTTGCTTGATAAGAAAAGTAGTCAGCCTTTCATACCATGCTCTTGGAGCTTGCTTCAGACCATAAAGAGCCTTCTTTAGTTTGTATACATGATTTGGACACTTGGATCAACAAATCCTTTAGGCTGTTCTACATATACCTCTTCATTAAGATAACCATTTAAAAAGGCACTTTTCACATCCATTTGAAATAGCTTGAACTTTAAGATACAAGCAATTCCCAAAAGTAGTCTGATTGATTCAAGCCTTGCTACTGGTGCAAAGGTTTCATCAAAGTCTACTCCTTCAATTTGTGTGTATCCTTGAGCTACAAGTCTAGCTTTGTTCTTTGTAACAACTCCTTGCTCATTTGACTTGTTCTTATACACCCATTTAGTTCCAATCACATTTATGTCATCAGGTCTAGGAACAAGGTTCCACACTTCATTCCTTGTGAATTGACCTAATTCCTCTTGCATAGCACAAATCCAATATTCATCAGTAAGAGCTTCCTTGATGTTTTTAGGTTCTATTTTAGAAACAAAACAGGACCCTGAAATCACTTCTCTTGATCTAGTGCTTACACCTCTGTTGGGATCACCAATTATCAAATCTTTGGGATGATCCTTCTGGATTCTAATGGAGGGAGGTTTGCTGGATTGTTCTGTCCTTGCATCAGTTTGAGTGAAGTCATAATGATCACTCTTTTCTTCAGCTTCAGTCTTGATATCAGCAGATGTTCCAACATCTTCTGGGACATCTGTAGGAGCATCATCAATTATCACATTTATGGACTCCATGATAACCTTGGTTCTAGAATTAAATACTCTATATGCTCTGCTGTTTATAGAGTATCCAAGAAAAATCCCTTCATCACTTTTAGGATCCATTTTTCTTCTTTGCTCCCTATCTGCCAGAATATAACAGTTACTTCCAAACACATGGAAGTACTTAATTGTGGGTTTTCTGCCCTTCCAGACTTCATAGATTGTGGACAAAGTTCCTTTCCTTAGAGTAACTCTGTTATGGATGTAACAAGTTGTGTTCATAGCTTCAGCCCAGAAGTACAAAGGTAACTTTTTAGCATGGATCATAGCTCTTGCTGATTCTTGAATAGTTCTATTCTTCCTCTCAACAATCCCATTCTGTTGAGGAGTGATTGGTGAAGAATATTCATGATTGATTCCTTCTGAAGAACAGAAATCTAAGAATTTTTGGTTCTCAAATTCTTTTCCATGATCACTTCTTATTCTGATCACACAACTGGCTTTTTCCCTTTGTATTCTTTGGCATAAGTCTTTGAATACATCAAATACATCATACTTTTCTTTGATGAAATTTATCCATGTATACCTTGAAAAGTCATCAACCACCACATATACATACCTCTTACCACCAAGGCTCTCAACCTGCATAGGTCCCATAAGATCCATATGCAATAGTTCCAAAACTTTGGAAGTTGTCAGATGTTGGAGCTTTGGATGGGACATCTTGGTTTGCTTGCCTATTTGACATTCACCACATATTTTGCCATCATCAATCTTCAGTTTAGGAATACCTCTCACAGCATCCATAGATATGATCTTCTTTATGCCTCTGAAATGAAGATGACCTAGTCTTTGGTGCCATAGTTTCACTTCTTCTTCTTTAGCTAAAGAGAAAGTTGAAGTGAGACTGAAGTCTTGAGGTTCCCACATGTAACATTTGTCTTTAGATCTGGCTCCTCTCATGACAACCTCTTGTTCTTTGTTAGACACTATGCATTCAGTTTTGGTAAAGTTTACACTGTACCCTTGATCACATAATTGACTTATGCTGATCAGGTTAGCAGTTAAACCTTTAACCAGCAGCACATCATTTAGTCTTGGTACATCTTGACAGTCCAAGGTCCTAACTCCCTTGATTTCTCCTTTATCTCCATCTCCAAAGGTTACATATCTGGATGAATGTGACTTTAAGTCTACTAGCAAATTCTTCAATCCAGTCATGTGTCTTGAACATCCACTGTCAAAGTACCAGTCTTCTTTGGCTGATACTCTTAGTGATGTATGTGCTATATATGCAACACCTTTCTTTGACCATTTGAGTTGAGATTTCTTTTGATACCTCTGCCCTGTGTATTGTTCATCAGTAGAGCTCCAAGGTTGTTTGTTGATCTTGTTCTTGGGTATGTAGCTTTGATCAGCATGAAGACTAGCTTTTGGTCTCCATACCTTCTTGATGACCTCTGTCTTATGCTTAGGAGGTTGCTGATCTCTTTGATGTCTATGCAGCACCTTCTTGGTAACTTCTATCTTCTGCTTAGGAAGTTGCTGATACATCTGATTTGGATATCCATGCAACTTATAGCAATGAGGTTTGATATGTCCAAATCTTCCACAATGATGACATCTCCATCTTTGATATTTCTTCTTCATTATGTTCTTTTCAGAATGTTGAGACATCTGTTGGAACATTATGTTTGACTTTGTGTTCTTTTCATGATGTTGAAGCATCTGTTGGGACATCTTGTTTGACTGTATAGACTTTGAAGTAGTTTTGCTAGAGCTAGATTCATCCTTATGAACTCTGTTAAATCCCAGTCCACTTTTATCCCCTAAATGCTTATTGTTGTTGAGAATAACATCAAGTGTACTTGAGCTACTGTTCAGCATTCTAACAGATTTGGACATGTGTTCCAACTTGGAGTTGAGAAGACTTACTTCACTTTTCAAGGTGTCAATGATCTCTTGATCACTTGCTTTTTCATTCTTTAGTGCCTCATTCTGCTTCTTTAGCTTTATAATCTCACTGCATATTTCAGTGCTTCTTTTGAATAGTTCTTTGTATGCTTGCTCAAGTTCTTCAAAAGTAAGCTCCCCATCACTGGATTCACTTTCAGATTCACATAATCCAGCTAGAGCAGTGATATGCTTAGCTGATTCTTCTTCTGAATCACCTCCTGAGTCTTCATCAGACCAGGTTACAGAGAGTCCTTTCTTTTGCCTTTTTAAGTAGGTAGGACATTCATTCCTGATGTGTCCATATCCTTCACATCCATGGCATTTAATACCTTTTTCTTGACTGGTCTTTTCATCATAAGTTAACCTTCTATCATTAGGTCTTTTGTTCTCAGAAGAGTTTGTGTATCTTCCACTTGGTCTGGACTTGTTTTCCATATTTCTGAGAATCTTTTTGAATTGTCTTCCAAGCATAGCAATGTTGTCTGATAAGCTTTCACCAGTTTCTGATTCATCATCTTCTTCTTCATCAGTATTTGTCACCAAGGCTATGCTTTTGTTCTTCTTAACATTTGTGTCATTCATTCCCATCTCAAATGTTTGAAGAGAACCAATGAGCTCTTCAACTTTCATTCTGCATATGTCTTGAGCTTCTTCTATTGCTGTGACTTTCATGTCAAATATTTTTATCAAAGATCTGAGAATATTTCTTACAAGCTTTTCATCAGTCATCTTTTCTCCCAGGGCTCCAGAAGTATTGGCTATTTCTAAGATGTTCATGTAGAATTCATGAACTGTCTCATCTTCCTTCATTCTCAAGTTTTCAAACTTGGTGGTGAGAAGTTGAAGTCTTGACATCTTTACCTTTGATGTTCCTTCATGAGTTGTTTTGAGAGTGTCCCACACATCTTTGGCCAGCTCACAGTGATGCACAAGTCTAAAGATGTTCCTATCAATGCCATTGAATAAAGCATTTAAGGCCTTGGAGTTGCCTAGTGCTGAATCTTCTTCCTCCTTACTCCATTCTTCTTCAGGTTTCAACACTTTTGATCCATCTTTGGTGTCTTGGACAGGATGTTACCATCCAATGTTGACTGCTCTCCAGGCCCTGTTGTCAAGTGATCTTAAGAATGCAATCATTCTTGGTTTCCAGTAGTCATAATTAGATCCATCCAGTATAGGTGGTCTATTTACTGATCCTATATCTCTGTCCATGTTTCCAGAATTTGTATTCCCTAGATCTCACCCAGTATAAACAGGCAGGGTGCCTGCTCTGATGCCAATTGAAATTCTGTGATCAGGTATGAGATGTCCTATGAGATGTTCCAACACTTGACAAATTTAACCAAAACTTAAAGTGCAAGAAAATTAAACAACACAGTAGTTTGTTAACCCAGTTCAGTGCCTAACCACACTTACATCTGGAGGCTACCAAGCCAGGAGGAAATCCACTATAAGTAATATTAATTCTAGACTTAAACCACCCAATTTAATCTTTCACTTAATATCTACCCAATGCAATTTCTACCTAAGACACTACTTAGATATGAGTACCAACTCACTCCCCCTCAATCACACAGTGATCTTGTTTACAAGTTTAATAAAAATGAAGTCATACTTCAAACAAAACAGCTTGATCTTACTTCACAGTTTCAATCAAGTCACAAAAACACTTTTGCTTAAAAGCTCATAAAGTGGTACAATAAAAACAACCTGCTATTAAAACACACAACACACTATTTTGTCTTATAAAATGCGTACTCAATTCTGAGATATTCTGTTGCTTAAATAGGTGTTTGTATTTTGGGCTTTCTATATGTTAATCCAGTCCTAAAACGCATGCAGCTTCCACCTTGAATTAGGGTTTGTTACTTCCTAGATTCTAGGTGATTTAGTTCTTCTGATTATGCTGAAGCCTCATAACAACACTCCCTACAGATGCGCCTTATTCTGTTTTTGTCCATCCATAATTAATTTCAGATAACTCTCCTTAAATTTCTCAGATCAGTTAGTCATTAATTAATTCTGGTAGCAGGTTTGAGATGTCTCAACATCTGTTGGGACATCCTGAAAAACTGAACTTAAATCATTTACACAATGTCCCAACATCTGGTGTGACATCCTGAATTAAGTTCTTATACTCTGTTTGATAATGTCCCAACATCTGATAGGACATTCTGAACTGAATTCAATATTTCTTGTTGGTCAAAAATTCTGCCAATTCTAAACATCTACACAAAGCATAGCAAATGTTTAAAGAAATTACCAAGCCATGTTCAAGCAATGTCTTAAGATGTCTAAGATGTCATATAAGTGCTTAGAATGTCATGGCAAGTTCATATGTTCATGCAATGCAATGTAAGATGCAAGTAAGGATGCAAAATTAGGGTTACATGAAAGGATGAGATGCAAATGATCAAAACAAAAGCAATTCACATGATAAAAATTTGCAAATGAGCTCAAACAAACCCTAACCTCATATGATATCACACCCCAAATGAGAATGTCTAACTCTTAACCTAAAGGAAGTTATGATTTTTCTAAGTTAACTAGGGTTTTAGGGTACCTCAAAAAGGAAAATGCAAATCAATTTGAAAATGAAAGATAAATTCATGACAAAAATATCCTAGAAACTACATGTTATATGGAAAACAATACAAAAATAATCATTATCAAACCCTTCATGGTTAGGCAGAAAAGATTTTTCAAAGTTAGGGTTCCAAAAAGGGGATTTTATGAACTCTAAATTCAAAGAAAATTTCAAAGAATGTTCAAAACCAAAAAGAAATTTGTATGAATGGTTTGACAATGTTTCTAAATGTCTTAAGATGCAATGTGAATTTTTTTGTGATTTTTAGAAACTTAAATGGTATTTTAATTAATTAATTTCCATTAATTAATTAAAATAAACATTTTAATATTTTAAAAATACACTTTTTATGCAAAAAATAAAAATAAAAATATTTTTGGTTTCTGAAAATTAATAAAAGTCATGGTAAAAAAATTCAGAATTTTTTAATGATTTTTACTATTTTTAATAAATATGTAAATAAAATGTAAAGAAAATAAAAATGAAAATGAAAGTATGTAGAATGAGAGGCTGAGATCTAAAGTTAGGAAATCCAGTGGTCCAGATGGCAAGTCAGCGTGACTGGGGGTATTTAAATCCAAAGGCCATGACTTAATCTTCCCAATTAAATGAAATCCTACGGCTGTGTTTTAATCTGACTTAATTAAATTAATTAATTAAGTTTAGGTTTTAATGATCAATCTCAGCCCTCCAAAACACGCGCCAAACACTCATCAAACGGCCCAAATTCAAACTCAGCTAATCACCTGAGATTAGCCCTAATCCAACTCAGACGACCGAAACAGTGTTCCGGTCGTCTTCTCCGGCAGTGTTCTTTCCCCAACTCTCTCCCCAGGACATTTCAGGAGCTCTAAAGCTCCAGATCAAATCCCCAGCTCACCCCAAGCACGAATCAACCCTCAAAACTAATTTATTTTGCATTAATCATGAGAATCAAACAAGAACAAGTTTTACGGGCAAAGTTTCAGAAGCTAAATACACACTTGTTTTCAACTCATTTTCAAAACAAATTATATCATGATGATCAACATAACATGTAGAACAAATTAGAAACTTAAAATCATACTTCTGGAAAAAAAGTTTGAAGATGGATACCTGAGCTGGAGCTTTCACTTTTTGAGCTTTTTGACCTCTTCTCTTGTGCAAACCCACCCCAATGGACTCCTTGATGATGTTGAGAAGCTTGGAATGAGTTGAAATGAGCTGGATTGAGAGGTTGCAACTCAACTGGTCCAGAATCGTGTTTGTGTTTTGCTGACTTTTAGGGCTTGGCAATGGTTGGGAAATGATCTGTGGATGATGGTGAGTTGATCTATGGAAAAATATTGGATGTTTGATGCTTGTGCAATGTGTTTCGAAGAGATGAAGGTTTAGGGTGATTTTGTGGAACTTGGTGTATGAGAGGTTCTGAGCTCCAAGGTTATGTGAATTAGCTTGCTTTTGGTCCACATAACAAGTCTCTATTGGCCAGAGAGTTGTTGTGGCTGCAGCTGATTGGTATGAGACCAATTGCAAAAAGTCAACAACTTGTGTACTTGAGGTATGGGCTTGTGAAACAGCTGTTCAAGGGCATGTATGGTCTCAGCTTGGTTCAAGGAGAGCCATGGGATTGAAGTTATGCAGCTGGATGGCTTGGAGGGAAAGATTTCATAGGTTTTGCAAGACTTTGCATTTTTCCCCCTTTTGAAATATCTTGTGATGCAAAGCATGAAAACAAATGATTCCTTGGGCAATTCTGATCACAATGCAATGTACTATGTTTGTATGATTCCTAGAGATGCATTAGAGGTCACAAAATGGCTTGACAAGTGGTTTTGCAAAAAATCCTCTTTGGTGTGAAAGTGAAAATTATAGGATTTTTGCCAACTTTGCAAGGCCATAACTTGAGTTCCATAATGAATTAGAACATGTTCTTGTACTTTTTGAAAAGGGAATGATCCAATCTACAACTTTCATGACCAAAAGTTTTTCATTTGAAGCATTTTGGTTGAGAAAGAGAAGATTGAAGAACTTTCCCAAAATGGAAAGTTTCCATTACAAGTCATTTCCATTTTTGGCAACTTTTGGTTTAGCTCAAATTTCTTCAATTTTGTGAACTTCCAAGCACTTCAATGATCAAATAAAGATCATATAACTTCAATTTGATGAGAATACCACTTTGGTTCCATTGTTGGGGGCCTCAGATGCCATGATTATGCTTTGACTTGCTCAAGAAGTTACCCAGTGAATAGATGACTTCCACAATGAATTTCTTCATCAAACTTGGTACACATGATCCTTATAACATTTTAAGAACATTAGAAACAAGAATGACCCAAAAATTTGGAGTTATGGCCTTTGAAACCAAAACCCTAATTTTGGTCATCTGTGCAATGAAAACCCTAGCTCTGCCTCCATGCCTTGCCAGTTCTTGTGATTTCTTGACTCCTTTGAACTTTGAGGGATATAATATGATGATTGAACACTCATGGACCCTCTTGGAACACTTGTAGGCCTTTGAAGTGGCTCAGATGAATCTTGGATTGCTCAGATCACAAACCTTAGATGCAGATGAACTTGAACTGATGTAGATGAAACAAAATGCAATATGAGGTGGTATGCTTATGCTTATGCAAACATGAAAGACCAAAAGCCATGGTGTGAAATGAGTGAGGGAAAATTTGGGGTGTTTACAATATGTTTCACGTTTCTTGTTTTCCAATAAAAATGAGACTCCAAAGTATTTATATGATGCATGGACAAGGTTAAAATAATAACAAAATTTTAACACAAATGTACAACACAAAATAAGGGTGAAAACAACAATGAGTCGACCTATCTTAACATGTGACTCAACCTGTTGAGACCCGCAACAGAACAATTTAAAAAATAACATCCATGAGTCGACTTAAATAGAGTGATGAGTCAACTCATCAGTTTTTCCATAAATGTGTCGACCTAAACAGAGTGATGAGTCAAATCATTAGTTTTTTTCTTTCAAAATGAGTCGACTTAAGTATGATGATGAGTTGACTCATCCGTTTTCCCAACAATGAGTCAACCTATTTCAACAGGTGATTCGACCTGTTAAGACTCGTGGGAAACAAAGAAAATTTCTACATTTGATGAGTCGACCTATTTGTAAGCATGAGTCGTCTCATGCAGTGTAAATTTCCTAAAATGAAATTTTGAGTGCATTTTGGCTGACATGATACATTATCTTATGGAACTAATGCATCAACAATGATTCAAATGCATAATTACATATGAGAGAGGCTCATATATCAAAAGACACGTTGATTAGATAATTTTGATCATGTTAATTATGAATGCATTCTAACATGCGGTGACGCTTTCTAAAGCACACATTATGATCTACCTAAGGTTTGACATCATTAAAACAAGTCTAGGAAACTTTTCCCTCAGACCCCTGTAATACCCTAACATTTTCCCTCTTAATTTATCGCCAACCTCAAGTGGTTTATGCTTCATCATCTCCCATGATCATCCGGGCATTGCATCACATTCAAAAATAATAATAATGAATGAAGCATAAATAGTTTGCATATGCATGAGGCATGTGATGGCCAAGGTTGGACAATATTTGGAGCTCAAGAGAATAAAAGACACTACAAAAATATATTCAAAAGCAATTTCATGAGAAACAACCTAAGGAAGGAAGAAAACAAAATTTACTTCCGTTAATCGGTTAACACATTTGGTTAACCGGTTAACGGGTGCGGATTTTGAAAACAAATGTTTGAAAATTAGTTGAGTTTCTTCACTTCCCTCCACATTTTCCTTCCCTTTCTTCCACTTCATTTTTACTCCATTCACCTTGGATTGTTCTACCATCTTCTACCACCTTCTAGATTATTCCAAGGAATATTCTCTAGTCCTAACCACTTTTAACTAACTCCTACCCTAATCCCAAACCAAAACCAAACTCCATTCCCAATCCTAGCTCTAAGCCTAGCTCCTATATAATCCCTAATCATCCCAAAGCAAAGGGTTGACAATTCATTTTCACCATTTTCCATCTTCAATCTCTCACTTTTCTCTCAATTCTCCCATTTCCTCAAAATTCACCAAAGCTTCTTCATAGAAGTTCTTCAAATTCTTCATTGGAATTTAAAGAACTTGAAGCTAATCCTTCATCAATCATCAACATCGGAGCTTAATTGAAGAATTGCTACTGGTTTTTGAAGTGATTTGGAGCATTTGAAGTGATTAATCAAGAAACGTCAAGAACGGATCGCATTTATTTTGCATTCGCGGATCTTCAATTTTCTTCTTCGTTTGCATTCTGATTCATCACAACACTCACCGAAGCAATCCTCCGCTTCGTAGGTTGGTGATCCGAAACCACTTTTGCCTTAACTTATTCTCTTCATCTCGCCAAAATGGCATTCTTTGCATGTTCATCGTTTCGATTGTGTTTTATCGTTCGATTCTGTCTTGTTTGCAATGTGTGCATTTCAATTGTTAGAAGCTAGATCTGTAACATAATCTAGGTTCTAATAGGTGTTAGAATGCTTCACCTAGGTAGAAAATTCGTGTTAACATGTTCAAGTGTGTATTAGGGATTGTTAGAAGTAAGTTTGTGACCAAAATCACTTATTTCAAAACATTTTTTCGCATTCTGTTCAGTGTTAACCGGTTAACGCATTTGGTTAACTAGTTAACACGTGCATTTTGCCATAAATCATTGTTGTTTTAGGTCCGTTAACTGGTTAACGCATTTGGTTAATCGGTTAACGCTATTTGAATTTGTAATTTCAGCTTATTTGATTGTTTAATCTTGCTTTCTTGTACCTTTAACATCCATACATGTTTAGGTATTGATTTTAGGGAATTTCTGAGGTTAGTTTCAGCATCTCATTTCTTCATTTCGAGTCGTTTAGACACGTTTCAGTTCACTTTTGCATTTTGCGCTTAATTGTTCATTTGTACATGAAGTGATTTAGTGCATATTGTTGTTATGTTCAATGCATCATTTAGCATGTAAATGATCATGATGTATTTTGTTTTTGCATTCCTTGCATGTTTCGTTAACTCATACGCATCGTTGCATCGCATATCATATGTTGCATTTTACATAATCATAAATATTTATGTGCATTTTGTTGCATGTTTATCATGTTTGCATATCGATTAAATTCTATTTTTGCATCAAGTTACTTATCCCTCTTGTTGATCTATGTGAATACATGTTCATGTTTATCATGTTTATTTGCCACTTTGCATATTTGTTGCATAATTGATCATTGTTGCATTCTTTCATAATCCCTCATTGAAAACAATCATGTTCATTCAATTACGTATGTTGATCCATGTTCATGGTACACTCATTTTGTTAATTATGCATTTTATATTGATTTTATGCATTAAAAATGAAAATAATCAAATCTGAATTTTGCAATTCATAATTGTTTTTTTGATACAGTAACTGTAAAATGTATGCTGATTGTTGCATTTCCACACTTTTTACACCTGTTTTGCATGCTGATTGTGAGATGTAAAAAGATGTGGGCATTGTGCATTGCATTTTATTTCTGATTATGCATTTAGTAGCTGTAAATAGTTGTTGGGTTTTGCATTGCATCATTTTTAGTACCCTTTAGACTTAAGATTGAGCCTAGTTTAGGTCCTAGGAGCATTAGGATTTAATTGGTTCTTTGTTTCCCTTATTATTTTTAATAATATGCAACAATAACCTTTGTTTTTTAGGGAGGTTAAGGTAAGTTCTTCACATTTTATTCCTTTTACTTCTTTATGCATTTAATTTGCATTTTTGCCTTACCTTTCATACTTGAGTTTGTTAGGTTTTCATAACTTCATGTTAATCCCTTGTTAGGATCAACTTATCTTCATTAAGAAGTAAGTTGTATTCTATTTTCTCTTTGTGTCTCCTTTCCTTCTCATTAGGATAGAAACCGTACTAACCTAGGTTCATCCATGTATGATAACACTTGGAACGTAGACTTCCCCTTATACTTTTTGCCTTTTGTTTGTTTTTGCTTTCTCTTTCTCATATCATAAAGAAAACCTAAATAACACTTAATAAAGGTTAACTTTCTCGTATGACATGAGACTTTGTCGTGGGTTGCTGATGCCTCGTCATGTCTCGGGGCGAGGTGTAAGTCATCTACCACGATGAACAAGTCTTAATAAGAGAAGGTTCACAAAAAAATAAACAAAAACACTTCTCTAAAAGACAAAACAACAAAGAAGAATTATTTTTTCCTTCCGGAACTTCTTTTCTCACCTCACTCACTCTTAACGCAAACTTGCGACGAATTGGCTCACATGCAAGACGGTAAACACACTCGTTCAAGGCGAGCCTATAACACCTGAGCATAGACATACGCAGTTCCAGCGCATAAAAAATACAAACAATGTTTTTGCCTTTAGTTAAGAGAACTACGTCGACTCTGATCCTCATTTTCCTGATGAGGTACGTAGGCAGCAGGGTAGGGCCCGTTCGAGCACATCATCTATTTTCCCTACATTTTCCCCTTTTCTTTCTCTTTTGCCAATTCCCTTTCTCATTTCACTCGAGTTCCAGTCAGTGGTTTTTATTCAGTAGCAGCCTTATTTCTCACCCTTTGAAACAGACGAGCAAGTGTGAATCCCGTCGGGTACGATAGACAGTCTGGGGTCCTATATTATGCAGATAAAGTGCATGTACCTCCCAATCCTTTGAATGTGATGTCTTCACCATGGCCCTTTACCATGTGGGGCATTGATATGATTGGTAAGATTGAACCGACTGCCTCAAATTGCCACAGATTCATCCTGGTAGCCATTGATTATTTCACCAAATGGGTTGAAGCAGCTTCATATGCCAATGTCACCAGGAAAGTGGTAGCCCGATTCCTGAAAAGAGATATCATCTGTCGGTATGGAGTGCCCGAGCGAATCATTACTGATAATGGTTCCAACTTGAACAACAAAATGATGGCAGAACTGTGCCGGGACTTCAAGATCCAACACCACAACTCTTCTCCTTATAGGCCAAAGATGAATGGCGTTGTGGAAGCCGCTAACAAGAATATCAAGAAGATTGTGCAGAAGATGGTAGTCACCTACAAAGACTGGCATGAGATGCTACCATTTGCCTTGCATGGGTACCGTACGTCAATCAGAACGTCCACTAGGGCAACACCGTATCAACTTGTGTATGGTATGGAGGCAGTCCTACCTGTTGAAGTTGAATTACCCTCTTTACGAGTATTGATGGATGTTATGTTGAACGAAGCAGAATGGGTCCGATCTCGGTATGAACAACTGAGTCTGATTGAAGAAAAAAGGTTAGCTGCAATCTGCCATGGGCAACTGTATCAGAAAAGAATGAAGAAAGTAAGAGATCTTGTGCTGAAAAGACTCCTCCCTCCTCATACAGACCACAGGGGCAAGTGGACTCCGAATTATGATGTTCCATTCATAGTAAAGAAAGTTTTCTTTGGTGGAGCACTGATGCTCAGTACTATGGATGGTGAAGATTTTCTGTCCCATGTGAATTCAGATGCAGTTAAAAGATACTTCGCATAAAAATGACCCGCTGGACATAAAAACAGAATGTAAGTCCAGGCAAAAATAGGGCATCCCGGCGAGTCAAAAACAAAATAAAAGACTCGGGAAAAAATAAGGGAAAATAAATAAAAAATGTACACCCGCTGAGTTGAAAAGCCATATTGGACAACTCAGGCAAAAATGGGTATCCCGGTGGATTGAAAACCCGAAAGGGCGACCCACGCAAAATAAGGGAATGAGCGAACAACTGCATTCTGAATTCGTTTGTATCACTTGCAACGTGGTAAGCTCCGAAAGGTTCAAGCTTTGGTCAAAATCAGCCTTCTTCAAAAAAGCAGGATGAGAAGGACGTCAATGTCATACGGGTCATAGCAAAAGGGAAGCTCCCTGAAGCATCATCAACATTGCCACCATCTTTTTGTTTCTCAATTTGTAACTATCTCCTCATTTCAGGGGATCTGTTTCTTTGATTGTATCTTGCCGATTCAAGGCACACAAATTAATAAAATCAGATTTTCAGTCATATTCCGTCTCGTACGTTTTATTTTCATTTGCAAAATGTCCGATGTCCTTAAGATTGTTGATCGCGTAAATACATATGCGTCTTCTCTAAATTACATGCTTACAGGAAATATATTTGCTCCTGGGAGTGTCCAAAACTCCTACGGTGGAATCCAGTTAAGGATACCTCGGGGTACTTGTACATTTCTTCATCTTTACATGGTTGCAGGTGCTCAAAGTGAAACATGGGGCATGAAAATGCCTCCCCAGCAGGCTGCCAAATCATTATTTACTCGGCACGTCTAAGCACCAGAGATGCTTTATCCCCAGCTGAGTTGCCAGTCATCATTCCTCCTCAGCCAAGTGTCATACAGGAAATCATCTCCCCGCAGAGCTCCAGCCTCTATCCAGAAGAGTAATGCCTGAAGATCTCACAACAAAGCGACGAAAGCTCCCGCAGACCCCAGTTGGGTCCCTCATTACCAAGATGGGTCTATCAGTGATCTATTTCCTCAAGCAGAATCATTTCATCAGATCTACCAAGGATCTCATCCCCAGATGGGATATCACTTCAAGCAAATTAGCCAGGGATCTGCACAGCAACAGGATCCAGACCCCGAATCGATATCTTTGCATAATCATAGCATTTGCATCATATTTTCCCCGAAAGCGTAGCATTCCGTCTAATACGGAGCATTGCGGCAAAAATCAAACATATTGCATAGATCATAAGTCATGCTCTGAATCGAACACTTGTAAATATTGACATACCATCGACAATATACAAAATACCTCTCAAAATCCCCAGCAGAAAGCCAAAGCGTCCCCTTTGCCCTCTTGAAGTACAAATGCATGCTCCTGTCACCATCCCCCAGTAAAGTCGCCCGAACGTTCTCTACAGACAGATACATATATATACAATTCCCTGACACCCGTCCGTGTCAACTTCCCCAACATAGTTGCCTAAACACTTTGTAAACCAAATACTTGTTTATAATACACTTCTTCTAACGCCCGTCCGTGTCGGGCTCTCCACAGCAAGTTGGGCATTCGTCTATGTCTCACTCATCACTTTTTACTCATACAGATACTCGTCCGTATCTTGTATACATCACTTAAATCCCCTCAGAGTCGACACTCGTCCGTGTTCTTTAGTTGGTACTCGCCCGTATCATCATCTCTGAACATGCGTCAAGCGTTTGTTTCTACTGATACTCGCCCGTATCATAGTCTTAAGGATGCTCGTCCGCATCTTTAATATATACACCGTGTCAGACACCTACGCCTTTGATTTCTTGAAATTAGACACTCGCCCGTGCCTGCCATTCCCAAGAAGAATCCCCGGCAGATCTTGATAAATTATCTCCTTTTTATCTGACATTCGTCCTATGTCATGATATTTTCGGCAGCCGTACCCTGCCAGGTGATCGTCCTTCACCTTTTTGATGATCGTCCTTCATCATCCCCAACGGGTCTCTATTCATTAGAACCCTTTTCTATCCGACATTCGTCATATGTCATGATATTTGAGCAGCCGTCCCCTGCTAGGTGATCGTCCTTAACCTTTCTGATGATCGTCCTTCATCATTTTATCCGATGGTTGCCCCCATCGTTGATCTTGTTATCTGACATTCGTCCTATGTCATGATAAACCCCAGGAGCAGCCGTACCCTGCTAGGTGATCGTCTTTCACCTCTTGATGATCGTCCTTCATTGTGCCTACCCGATGGCCGTCCCCATCGTCGACCTTTTCTATCCGGCATTCGTCCTATGTCGTGATACTTGTGGCAGCCATGCCCCGCCAGGTGATCGTCCTTCACCTCAGATGGCCGTCCCTCATCTTTTCCTCAACAAAGCAGCCGTCCCCTGATAGGTGATCGTCCTTCACCTTTGATGACCGTTCCTCATCATTTATTTCTTCAGCCTGATGGTCGTCCCCATCATTTACCTTTAATCCCCAGAAAGTCTTATTTCTTTGCCTGATGGCCGTCCCCATCATAATCTCTTTATTTCCCCAGCATGTCGGTCGTCCCCGTCATTGCTTCATCCTCAGCAGTCGCCCTCTGCTCGACGGTCGTCCTCCGTCGCCCGCACTTTATGATCATACTTTATTTTCTTTTACAATCTATATCCTTTTTCTTCTTCATTCAGTGAGTGCAAATTTTGGACTGTCTTTGGTATTCAACCACAAGTTATCTTGTTTGCCTGTTAAGCCGCCGCTTACATCCTGCACAGCTAACTCATGTTTGAATAGGGGCAGCTGTAAACACCCCAAATTTTCCCTCCACTCATTCACACCATGGCTTGTGATCTTTTCATTTGCATAAGTTCAATCATATCACATCATATTGCATTTTTGCTTCACTGCATTGATTCAAAGCCATCTGCATCTAGGGTTTGTGATCTAAGCCATCCCTGGACCATTTGAGCCACCCCAAAGGTCTTAAATCATCTCAAGAGGGTACATGTATGTTCAAGCATCATATTATATCCTGACAAGGTCAAGGAAGTCAAAGAATCACAAGAACTGAGAAAGGCATGGAAGTAGAGTCAGGTTTAACTGCACAGATGACCTAGAATTAGGGATTTGGTTTCAGAGGCCATAACTCCAAATTTTTTGGTCATTCTTGATTCTACTAGCCTCTATATGTTATGGGGATCATGCATATCAAGTTTCATGAGGAAATTCAAAGGGGAAGGCATCTGATCAATAAACGACTTCTTGAGCAAGTCAGTGCAAAATCAGGGCATCTGAGGCCCCCAATGACCCAACCAAAGGACATTCTCCATCATTTTGAATGTGTATGATCTTTATTTGATCTTAGAAGATGTTATAAGTTCACAAAATTGAAGAATTTCAAGCCATTTGCAAAGTTGCTATTTTTGGAAAGTGACTTGTAATGAAAACTTGCCATTTTGGGAAAGTTTTTCAACCTCCTCTTTTTGATTCAAAAATGCTTCAAATGAAAAATATTTGGTCATGAAAGTTGTAGAATGGATCCTCCCATTTTCAAAAAGTACAAGAACTCATTCTAATTCATGTTAGATCAAAAGTTATGGTCTTGCAAAGTTGGACAAAATCACAAAAATTTCACTTTTACACCAAAGAGGGAAACTTGCAAATTCTCATGCCAAGCATTTTTATGACCTCAAATGGACTTTTAAGCATCACATAAACATAACACATGACTTAAAACTCAGAATTGGCCCAAGAATCCCAAGGTTCCATGACTTGCACATGAAGAAATTTCAAAAGGGCCAAAAGTTCACAAATTTGCAAAACCTCCCACAACTTCTTACAAACTTGCTGAATTGCCTCTAAATGATTTCCATGGCTATCCTTGAATTCTGCTGCACCAGACACCCCTTTGTACCATGCCTGAACCAGCCCATACCTCCTCTTACACAAAAGTTGACTTTATGCAATTTGAGCTATACCAATCAAACTGAGCCACACCAACTACTCTGACCAATCACAGCTTTACATACATGCCTCAAGGATCATTTTTCACACAATCTTGGAAGCTGAAACCTCTCATAACTCAACATTCACCAAAATCCTCTCTTATGCATTTTTCTTCGAAACTCAATACACAAGCCTCAAACCTCAAAACAAACTTCACAGAATCTCTCACCATGATCCACTGATCATTTCCCAACCATCATCTGGCCCTGAAACCCTTCATATCAAAAACACGATTTCTCCCTCTCATTGAACTGAACTATATCAAACTCACAAATCAGCCTCAAAACACTCCAACCAAGCATCAAAGCTTCTTCAGGGATTTCATTGGAGGCATTTGGAAGCAAGAAAGCAGTCTAAAAGCTCTGGGGTTGAAAGCTTCATCTCAGGTAGCCATGTGAAACTTTTTTCCAGAACCTTTATTTAAAGTTCTTAATTGGTTGTGTTTGATCTCCTGGTTGCAATGAACTTGAAATTATTGAAAATGATGGAGAGATGAGAGTGTATTGCTTGTCTGAAAGTTTTGCATATTTGTGTTCTTGGCTTCGAATCATGTTTAGGAGTGAAAATAAATTCTATTTGAGGTTGGATTTAGGTTTAGGGGAGTGAGAGGAACAAATCTGGAGCTTTAGAGCTCCAGAAATGACCTGGGGAAGAAGTTGAGATTTTTAAGGGAAGGATGTCACCGGAGAAGACGACCGGAGCTCTTCTCCGGTGACCTGAAAGTCATTAGGGTTTTAATCTGGATTAGGGCTCAGTTTGAATGTGGAGCGTACGATTGTGTTTCCCGCGCGTGTCCAATGGCCCAGATCATCCCATTTAGCCCTAATCCACGTCATTAATTTAATTAATTAGAGTTTAATTTTAAATATGTTAGTTTGAATGTGGACCCTCAGATTACGCGCGAGTCAATTCGCGTGTTTTCCATTTGAATATCAGCCCTAGGATTTGCATACTTTCCCTTTTATTCAATTTTATTTCATTTTGTTTGTATTTTATTTCTACGAATTTTTAAAAATAGTAAAATGCATTAAAAAATTCTGAAAATTTTTATCAAACCTTTTATTAATTTTCAGAACCTAAAAATATTTTTATTTTTATTTTTTGCATCAAAAATTATTTTTAAATAATTTAAATGTTTATTTTTAATTAGTTAATGGAAATTAATTAATTAAAAATACATTTAGGTATTTAAAAATCACAAAAAAATTCACATGCATTTTAAAACATTTAGAAACATTATCAAACTCTTCAAACAAATTTATTTTTGGTTCTTGACCTATTTTGACATTTTTCATTGGAATTAAAGTTATTTAAAGGCAATATTTTGGTCCTAACTTAGAAAAATTCATTCTGCCTAATCATGAAGAGTTTGATGATGGTTCTTCTTGCATTGCATCCATCATACCATGTAGTTTCTAGGGTAAAATTGGTTTGAATTTATCTTTCATTTTCAATTTAATGTGCATTTCTCCTTTTGAAGTTCCTTGAAACTCTATTTGACTTTAGAAAATCATAACTTCTTTAGGGTTAAGAGTTAGGTCTTCCCCTTTGGGCAGTGAACTTACATAGGTTTAGGGTACCCTTGATCCCATTTTGAATTTTTTATCTTGTTGTAAACACCCCAAATTTTCCCTCACCCATTCACACCATGGCTTGTGATCTCTTCATATTCATAAGTTCAATCATAGCCTCTCATATTACATTTTTGATTCACTGCATTGTTTCTAAGTCATCTGCATCTAGGGCTTGTGATCTGAGCAATCCAAGAGCCACTTGAGCCACTCCAAAGGTCATCAATCACTTCAAAGGGGTCCATGTATGTTCAAGCATCATATTTTATCCTCACAAGGTCAAGGAAGTCAAAGAATCACAAGGACTGAGAAAGGCATGGAAGCAGAGCCAGGTTTAACTGCACAGATGACCTAGAATTAGGGTTTTGGTTTCAAAGCCCATAACTCCAAATTTTTTGGCCATTCTTGTTTCTATAGGTCTCTATATGATATGAGGATCATGTATACCAATTTTCATGAAGAAATTCAATGGGGAAGGCATCTGATCAAGGGATGACTTCTTGAGCAAGTCAGTGCAAAATCAGGGCATCTGAGGCTCCCAATCATCTAACCAAAGGGGTTTCTCCATCATTTTGAATGTGTATGATCTTTATTTTATCTTAGAAGATGTTATAAGTTCACAAAATTGAAGAATTTCAAGCCATTTGCAAAGTTGCCTTTTTGGGAAAATGACTTGTAAAGGAAACTTGCCATTTTGGGAAACTTTTTCAACCCTTGCTTTTTGATTCAAAAATACTTCTAATGAGAAAACTTTGGTCATGAAAGTTGTAGAATGGATCATTCCCTTTTCAAAAAGTACAAGAACTCATTCTAATTCATTTTGGATCAAAAGTTATGACTTGTCAAAGTTGGGAAAAATCACATAATTTCAAGTTTTCCACCAAAGAGGCATTTTGCAAAATGGTATGATCAAGCATTCTAAAGACTTCAAATGTGCACAAAATCATTACAACATACTCACATGACCTCTAAAGATCAGAATTGGCCCAAGAATATTGCATTTTGGTGCCTTGAACTTCATGAATTTCCAAAAGGGCCAAAGATGTACCAACTTGCAAAAACTCATGAAGCCATGCCTCTACTTGTTACAGCTCATAGAATATGATCCACATGAACTCCATGATCTCTCCTAAGCCCAACCATGCCCTTATCACAACCTCACACTTGCCCATACCTCAAGTACACCTAGACTTGACTTTTTGCAAAAAACCCCATACCAATCCCACAGTGCCACACCAACTATTCTGCCCAATCCAGACTTTACAAACACACTTCAAGCAAGCCATTTCACAACATCTTGGAGACTGAACACACACACAAGCCAGCATTCACCAAAAACCTCCCATATGCATTTTCATTCGAAACACATTCCACAAGACACAAACATCAAAACAAACTCCATAGAACATCTCAGCATGTCTCACTGATCATCCCTGACCCATCACCTTGCCCTGAAACTCCCTGAAATCAAAATACGATTTCTCTCCCTCACTGAACAGGACTTGATCAATCTCACAAACCAACCATTTTAAACTTCAACCAAGCTTCGAAGCTTCATCAGGAGGGTCATTGAAGCCATTTTGAAGCAGAGAAGCAAGCAGAAAGCTCCTGGATTGAAAGTTCCATTTCAGGTGAGCTCAAGAACTTTTTTTCCAGAAATGCATTTTTAAGTTCTTAGATGAATCTATATGATGTGCTGATCATGCTGATATGTTTAGTTTTGCAAATGGTTGAGTATTGAGTATGTATGAAGCTTCTGAAATTTTTTTGACCTAAACCCCTTTTGATTCGATTCAGCTTTGATACGAAAAATAAATGTGTTTTGTTTGTTGATTCTTGTTATATGATGTGTGGGGATGGATTCTGGGCAGAGAAATCAAGTTTTAGTGACCTAGGGAGTGAGTTAGCAATTTTCAGGGAAGGAGGTGGCCGGAGAAGATGACCGGAGGTCATTTCCGGCCACCTGAAAATCATTAGTGCATTAATGAGGATTAGGGCTAGGTTTGAATGTAGGCCGTGGATTGGGTTGACTGGGGTTGACTTGCGCGCAAACGTGTGCCCATGATGTGTCATTAAAACCCTAATCTATGTTTAATTAATTCAAAGCCTGTTTAATTAATTCATAAAACTAATTAGCCAGATTTGAATCTGGGCCCTTGGATCTGGCACGCAGTCAACCAGTCCAAGCCCAGATCAAATCCTGGCCATCCCTCTTGCATACTTTCATTTATTTATATTTTTATTTCATTTTTATTCATTTGTTTTGCATATTTATTTTAAAATAGCTAAAATCATTAAAAAAATTATGAAAATTTTTGTCAAGGGTTTCATGAATTTTTAAAACACAAAAATATTTTTATTTTTATTTTTTGCATTAAAAATTATTTTTAAATCATTTAAATGTTTATTTTTAATTAGTTAATGAAAATTAATTAATTAAAAATACATTTAGGTATTTAAAAATCCCAAAAAAAATTCACATAGTATTTCAAAACATTTAGAAACATTGTCCAACTCTCAAACCAAACTTCTTTTTTGTTCTTGATGCTTTTTGATCATTTTCATTGAATTTAATTTCATTTTAAGGCAATATTTTGCTTCAAACTTCAAAAATTTCTTTCTGCCAAACCATTGAGAGTTGGAAGATGATTCTTTTTGCATTGCATCTTGTATAGCATGTAGTTTATAGGATAAAATTGGTTGGATTTGATCTTGCATTTTCAATTTGTTTAGCATTTTTCTTGGTGAGGTACCTTAAAACCCTAGCAATCTTAGGAAATTCATAACTTTCAATAGGTTAAGAGTTGGGTCCCCTCCTTTGGGCAGTGAGTTTGCATAGGTTTAGGGTATCTTTGATTGCATTTTCAATTTTTTATCATGATGTTTGCTTCTAGTTTTAGATTTTTGCTTTGCATGATGCATGAAACCCTAATTTGTGCTTTCCTTTGCATCCATTTCTCATTTGCTTGCATACCATGACTTGCCATGACATTTTGTGCATTCTTCTGATTCATAATACATCTTAGGACATATTAGAACCATGTTTGATCATTGCATCTTTCATTTTGCCATGTTGTATGTCCATTGCATTTCATAACTTTTCATGTACTTCCATGGTTCAAAGCATGCCTCATTTGCATCTTTATGTTTGTTTGATCATTCTCATGCCTTGCCTCATGTTTGCATCATCTCTTAGCATCATTAACATCATGTAAATGCTCCTGGTTTTGGTTTGCATCATCACATTTCATCTCATTTGCATTGCATTTCATTTCCTTACTGACTTTTCAGGTGGTAAGTTGTATTGAGAAGTGAATTTGCCTTCACTTCTCACAATCTCTTTTCATCTCTCTTATGCATCATTGCTGCATTTTATCTTGTGCTTTGGAGTGAGATTTCTCATTCATGTTCATCTCACTTTCTTTCTTCAAGCAACTTGTCTTCTTAAGTAAAGCAAGTTGTCTTGTTTCTCTCTGCTCCTTCCTCCTTTCATTTGCTTCCTTCCTGGTGGTTTCTCTGAAGATCTTTCTCTCTTAAGCCTCATGAACCCTAGGACCTCCAAGCATGATAATAATTAGGTTTGATTAGTCCCCCATTTAGTTTTACCTTTGTGTCATCTTTGAGTCTTCTCTCCTCATCTCATAATCAGGGACTAAACCCTAAAGGCTTTAAGGCTTTGTGATTAAGCTTATGCCTGCATCCTTCTATTAGGATGGAGTGTATAACTTTAATCCTAAGTGTTAAACCCTTAATGTGTTTAAATCCTTTAATCAATTCACTTAATAATCATCAAGACATCAAGCTTGTAACTTGGGCCTTGCATTAAGGTTCTAATTCTTCCTTAATTGGTTAAGAAGGACTAACCCTAGTGTTAATGGACAAGTCCCCCTCAAGTTGTCTTACAAACCATAAAACTCACTTCTTAATCTTACCATTAACTAAAATCCACTTTAATAAAGGATTTTTTTTGTCATGGCTTTAATCCCTAATCATGGATTAAGTTGAGGAGTCTTCCTCAGCTTAAATGCTCTCATCTATTATCCTTCTATTAGGATGGTGTAATGAGCCCATTAAATCCATGATTATGGCTTAAACTCATTACTTAACACTGAACAAAAACAACAAAAACATCTAAATAATCACAAGTAGGTTAATGATCTTAATCCTACACCATGGTGATTAAGTGTGAGATGCTGACTTCACACTTAAGGTATTCTCATTACCCCTAATCAGAGGGAGGATGTGATGAGTCTACTAACCCATTGGTTTAGGCTTAAGCTCATCAACTTATGACAAACTTCAAAAAGCAATAAAATACTGAAAATACAAAAACAAACAATAATCGTCTCCTCCGGGATTCTTTTCTCATCATCTTCACTCACAAACGAGAACTTATTTCTTCCGTCTAATGCAAGACAGTTTGCACCTGAGCCAGACAGGTCATCCACTTGAGCATAGACAAGTAAGCAGTTCACAAGTCAATTTATCTTTTAGTCTCTTTGGGTCGAACTACGGTGTTCTGACTTCCTCATTGCACGAGAGGATACGTAGGCATAACTTAACAGTTATCGAACAAAAGTCTCTGTATATCCCCCCTCTTCCAGCATTATTCTTTAAGCCTCATAGTCTTGAGCATTTCATTCTTGTTCTTACACTGACACTTCTTTTATACACTTCACACTTCTTTTACACTAACACTTGCATTCTTTCCATCTTTGACACACAAATAGCACTGACACTACCCCTTTAAAACACAAATCTTTCAAGCGTGGATCCCGTCGAGTACGACAGACAATCTGGGTGCTAATACCTTCCCAGGTTGTAACCAACCCCCTTTCTCAGTCTCTCTGGTTCGCAACCGTCTTATCCATATCTTTCTAGGTCTATGCAGCATTACCTTTCCTCCGGGATAAAAATGCCTAGCTGGCGACTCTTGTCTTTCTGAGTTCACTTCTGTGTGTTCTCATCCCTTTCGCCGACCGTTCGCGTCTGTACCCCTTCTGACCTTAGCCTCATTTGGTGGGAGCGACAACTTGGCGACTCTGCTGGGGACCCTTATACTGTAACCAGGGCTTCTGGTTCTTTTTGTGGGTTCCTCCTAGCGCTTGTTTGATTTGTGTTACTGGAGTGTTATGTGCTAATTGTGTGTATATAGTTGCTTTATTTATTGCTTTATGTACAGTTATTTATTGCTTTCTTTACAGCTTTATATATCATACTATCATACTGTTATCTGGCTGGATCTGGTTTATTGTTTTGATGGGTGGGGTTCACTGAGAGTTTAAGGTCCTATACCTGGGACCTTAGTGACACCTAGGCTAGAGTGGTTCATGTTCTTTCCCATTCCATTTCGGTCTGGCGCGAGAATATGAAACACGGTTCAGATGTGGGTTTCTTCTTGAGAACTCTGTGCTACAGATTTCCTGTAGTGCTAGGGCTATCTGGGAAGCCTGCTAAGTCTGGATGACCTTTATTATGACCTTCAGAAACTGAGGTGAATTAGAGGAGGATCTTTTATGGTTATTGTAAACACTGTACCTCCGGGTTAGAAGTGTTTACGCTTCTCATAACTGATCCAAGTCTGAGGATCCTTGTTTTAGAACACTACCTGTGAGGGGGTTGGGCTGTTTACAGGTTTGCAGGAACCCTTGGCCACATCATACCTTGATACTTGTTTTGTTTAAGAATGCTTCATTTTGGACAGTTCTTGTGATTTAACCCTGGACATGTGACTCTTTATTTGAGTCCCCCACCTTGGTTACTGGATTTCTGAACCTCCATCTGGATTTCTTAAACATACACGGGCCTCTTATATCAAGACAATAATCAGATCCAGCTTGATCACAAACCCTTGCATATCATTTGCATACTCATCATTTGCATCATTTTAACATTTGTTTATTTGTTTTTCAGGGTATCCACATTACATCTGGCTTGGTTTTGACCCCTTCATCTGCATAGACCTTTGTCCATCAGTTATCTGCTTCAACTATCTTCATCAGTTGCCTGCTTCAGCTACCTCCATCATCATCCTCAGCCTATCAGTGGCTCATCTCCCGTATCAGTCTCCATCATCAGCATCTATTTTCAGCTCTTCATCAGCAGTCATGGCACCCAAGAAAAGCAACATTTCATACCATTTCTTTGAGCCTGTGTTGACTGGCATCAGGCAGGTCCAGGCACTTATCACTCCAGACCACATCCCATTATTCATAGAGCATTATGGGAGCATCCTTGATATGGTTATGGACTTAGACCCTTCTCAGAGGAGTTTGATCCACACTTGCCTACAGTTTTATGACCCTCCTTTGAGATACTTCACTTTCCAGAAATTTCAGCTGGGACCTTTGCTGGAGGAGTTCTCATCATTGATTGGAGTACTTGTCAGGGGTGATATCCCCTTCAACCCAGAAATGACTTCTCCCAGCAATGGAGAAGTGGCAAAAGCACTGTACCTGGAGCCTATTTTGATTGAGCAGAACATGACAACAAAGGATGGGATCCCTGGATTACACTTAGACTTTCTGACTTCTCAGGCCATCCTGAAGGCCTCCTTGGGAGAATGGAAGGCAGTTTGTGCATTGTTAGCCCTTAGTATATATGGGGTTATACTATTTGCCGATGAGCCCAAGTTTATTAGCAAGAATGCCATTCATCTTTTCCTTTTGAGGAACCCAGTACCCACATTGCTGGGGGATTTCTATTATTCTGTTCACCAAAGAAATGAGAAACAAAGAGGAAAATTGGTGAGATGCTGTGCTCCTCTATTTCATACTTGGCTGCTCAAACACTTACCCAAGACTGATGCCTTCTTGAATCCTCACCAACAGAAGAATTGGGCTAAGAGACTTATTGCTTTGACTTCAGATGACATCAGATGGTGCACCCAAAGCACCAAAGGCAGAGACATAATCACTAGCTGTGGGCAGTACCCCAATGTACCTCTAGTGGGAGTGAAGGGTTGCATCAACTACAACCCTTTGCTGTTTAAAAGACAATTGGGATATGCTCTAGTCCACCCTCCTAGAGTGCAAGATCTAGCTGAAACCCTGTATTGTGAGATAAAGCCTAATCTAGCTGTTGTCAGACAAGCATCTTGGGCTTGGGACAACATCCAGACCAAAGGGATGGCCATTCTTGGGAGATGCAATAATGTAGCTTCAGCTCAATATTATGAATGGTCTCATGCTAGGGCTCAAATTTCTGGGATGCCCTTCACCATTGAGGATGCGCCTGGACCATCCACAGTACCACCTCCAGCCACTGTCAGCCTGGAAGAATTTGAGAAGCTGAAGGAAAGGAATGAGAATCTGTCTCAAGCTCTGAAGAAGACCCTTTGGGAGAGGAGTGATGGTCGTCTATACATTGAGAGGTTGGAGAAGCTTAAAGTAGAGCATCTGGCCAAGATTGGGAAAGCAGAAGACTACATCAAGAAATCAAGAGCTGGGGAGAAAATATTGAATAATGCCTGTAAAGAGGCCCAGTTTCAGAAGGCTAGGACTGATCTTTATCTAGAGGAAAGTCAAGCTAGGTGGGTCAGGATCACTGAAGCTCGCACTCAAGAAGATAAGAGAACTCAGGCCAGAATTGAGCAGTTGGAGGCAAATGAAAAGAAGCAACAGGAGGCTTTGCTGGCAGCCCAGAAGGAAATTTCAGAATTGAAGCTTAGGGCTGGTGTGAAGAGGTCAAAGGACCAAGACAGGCACAAGAAGCTGACCACTGCTATTTCCACCAGAAACCTTCTTATCAGAAACATCAAAGAGCATCCGGCTGGTCCTGTAACTGAAGCACTTTTAAAGGAGGTTAAGGAGGATGAGTTTGGCTTAGATGTTTGACTACTTTTCTTGTTGTTATTTCTATTTGATGTACTTTTCTTTTATGTTGTATTTTGACCCCTCAGGGGCATATGTTGTAAAAACAAACTATGTATGGTTCACCATTTGTAATGTATTTGTTAGTTTGTTTCATTAAGTCTCTTTCTCTCAAGCAACATCAAGGTATATTCCTCAGGGTCTGGAAAGGTCAAAACCAAGAGCCAAGCCGGATACCCTGGAAAAAAAATAAGCATACTGCATTGCATACTGACTGTTGTTTTATTTTGTAGGTTTGTCTTTACTTTATTTTGTTTCTAACTCTGTTGTGACTCAGGAATTATTGCTCGCCGCCGGGTGTTCCCTCTCAACCGTTCGCACCAGTACCCTACTCGCAACAATCTTCCTGGTATCCAAATGGATCAAGTACAGCAAGATCTGACAGAGGTCAGAACTCAGATGGCTAATGAAAGGCTGGAGATGAGAAACCAAATGACCCAATTCATGGAAGTAATGAATGGCTTGGCCCAAAGTCAAGAAAGGTTGAGGGCATTGGTAGAAAGACAAACCCCGAAAGAACCTCCTCTGGGAAATGGAGCAACAAGTAACAATGAAAGGGGTCAGCCTCATGTTAATCCACCAGTATATGGGCCTCATCTACACCCGGAAGTCAATATCCCGGGTAATGTGCAAGGAAATACTACTAGGGGAAGGATCTTACAAGAAGAACCCCAAGAAGAGAAGTTTACTGTGATGGGAGCTGGGGATGAAGTTTATGATAGGAGGTTTGATGAAATTGCCGAGAAGTTGAGATCTTTGGAGTCTCAAAACTCCTTAGGTTTTGATGTTATGGATATGGGGTTAGTGGACGGGGTAAGGATTCCCCACAAGTTTAAACCCCCGTGCTTTGAGAAGTACAACGGAACTTCCTGTCCACGAACTCACTTGCAGTCCTTTCTGGGAAGACTTAAGGCATACACCATGGATGAAAAACTGTGGATGTTTTACTTTGAAGACAGTTTGACCGGGGCTTCAAGGGAGTGGTACTCACACTTAACCAAGGCTACTATCAGGTGCTGGAAGGACCTAGATGAAGCTTTCATCAGACAGTACCAATACAATTTGGACATGGCTCCTAACAGAACCCTTTTGATGGGAATGTCTCAATCCTCCAGAGAAAGCTTCAGGGAATATGCCCAGAGGTGGAGACAGCTTGCTGCTGCTGTCCAGCCACCCATGTCGGAAAGAGAAATGGCCGACATGTTTATGAACACTCTGCAAGGAACATATATTGATAGGCTAGCTGCCTTTTCTTCCACCAGCTTCGCTGACGTAGTTATAGCTGGAGAAAGGATTGAAAGCCTTCTGGAGATGGGTAAGATTTCTGATAACGGTGCAAGTTCGTCAAGTAACCCCAGGAAGCCTTTTGTAGGACCTAGAAGGACCGGTGAGACAAATGCCATTCATGCCGGCAGGGGCAGACCTCAGTATGTCCACAGATCAGTAGCAATTGTCACTATTCCAGCTCCGATTCCTCAGCAACCAACATATCTACCACAACAACAACCACATTATCAGCAGCAAGTTCAATACCCGCCACAAAGGACCTACAACAACAACAACAACAACAATCAACAGCAAAGACCTTTTCAGCAAAGACCATCACAGGCAAATAGGGTGATTGACCCTATCCCTATGCCTTATGCCTCTTTATTGCCACAACTCCTGAAACTCAACTTGGTTGAGTTAAGGACATTGGCACTACCAGATCCCTCTAATCTGCCAAGAAATTATGATGCCAACGCCAGATGTGCTTTCCACTCTAATGCACCTGGCCACAATACGGAGAAGTGCAGGGCTTTACAAATGAAGGTAAAATATTTGGTGGATTCTAAAGCCCTCAACTTTGCACCCCCTCCAAGTGTCACCAAGAATCCCATGCCCAATCATGGAGGACCATGAATTAATTCCATTGAGGAAGACAAGCCATCTTTCTTAATCACCAGTGTTGGACAGATTCGGACACCTCTGGTCGAGATTAAAGCTCAGCTTCTAGAGTGCCAGATGTTCCCCAGGTGTGAGCTCGATTATGGTTATTGCAACATTTCGGTCAACGGGTGTGATAACTTGAGAAGCGGCATAGATGGTCTTATCAAAAGTGGTATACTTCAGATCACAACAACGGCGCCTACAAATCCAGCAATCCCTTTGACGATAATTCCTAACTCTTCTACAACTGCAACAACAATCATTCCAACCAATTCATCAATATCATCAGCAATGGCTCCGTCCATCACTTCAGCAAGCCAGATGTCAACAACCATTTCTTCTACAACATCAACACCCATTTATTCAGCGGAATCTTCTACAACGCCAACAGATATCTCAGCAGTCACCATTTACTATGATCCATCGGATGTTCCCCCAAACAACAACTTTCAACAACAAGTAGTGGCACCTCCTGCCAGATCACCGGTCACCATTTACTACGATCCGCACACCATTTCAGTACCCCCTTTGATGCAGTCAGTCCAGTTACCATCACTGTACCTGGACCGGTTCCATATGAAAGCAGTAATGCCATACCCTGGCATTATGGCTCTGATCTTTACTGCAACGGGGAGAAAATCACTTTGGATTCTTCAACCTCTTCTCCACAGATTGATAATGTTGGGGGAAGCGGAGGCTTCACCAGAAGCGGACGCCTTTTTGCCTCGCAATTACAAAGACCTAATGCCGAAGCAGAAGCTGCTGCAAAAGCAAAGGGGAAGAGTGTGGCACCTGAAGAACCAGTCATCAAAGAAACTCAGAAGACATCTTTTGAGAAAGATGTAGATGAGTTCATGAGAATTATAAAGAGAAGTGATTACAAGGTGGTGGATCAGCTTCACCAAACTCCCTCAAAGATCTCCATATTATCCCTGCTGATGTGTTCTGAAGCTCACAGGAATGCATTATTGAAAGTCTTGCACGCAACATACGTGCCAGAGGAGATCACTGTTAATCAGCTAGAAACTGTGGTGGCAAATGTCAACACCAGTCATGGACTGGGATTTACCAATGCTGACTTAACAACTGAGGGACGTAACCACAACAAGGCTTTACACATCACTCTAGAATGCAAGGGTGCTGTTATATCCCATGTACTGGTAGACACTGGGTCTTCACTCAATGTTCTACCAAAGAAAGCCTTAGTGAAGTTGGAGTATGATGGCTTAGCATTACGTCCGAGTAATTTGGTGGTGAGAGCATTTGATGGCTCTAAAAGATCAGTGCTTGGGGAGATTGATCTGCCTGTGATGATTGGTCCGCAGACTTTTAAAATTACCTTCTATGTGATGGACATTCAGCCGGCCTACAGCTGTTTGTTGGGTAGACCTTGGATCCATGCCGCTGGCGCTGTTACGTCTACCCTTCACCAGAAGGTGAAATTCGAGTGGGAAGGCCAGATCATCACCATCTGTGGTGAAGAGGACATCTTTGTTAGCCATCTGGCTACGTATAAGTATATTGAAATGGATGGGGAGATCCATGAAACCATGAGTCAGGGATTTGAGGCCCTGAACATTAATGAAGCATCTGCTATACTGGGAACCTCCATGACGTCTTATCAGCAAGCCAGGAAGGTTGTTGAAGAGGGTACCGCCCAAGGCTGGGGCAAGCTGCTGCCCGTGGAGAAGAAGGAGGACAGATTTGGGTTGGGTTACAAACCAACTCAACAAGATCAATCAGAGGCTGCCAAGAAGCCCAGTTTTGTTAGCGGGGGAATGCTCACCCCGGATGCAGTGAACAACTTGGAAGATGAGTCGGAAGATGAGCGCAACCTGGAGAGCTGGATACGTCCAAGGACCCCGGGGAGCCATATCTCAAACTGGTCTTCCCAGGAAATTATAAGGGTTACTACTGCAGAGTAATTATTATTTCCTGTATTTTTAAGCATGCATCAAGTCTTGCATCTTGCCCAAGATGACAAGACTCATTTTGTAATCGGGCCATCTTGTAATTTTGTGCAAACAGATCAATCAATGAATATCAGACATCTTTTGCAAATGAGTCTTTTTTCTTTTCCGCTCACTGTTTTTCATTTTTCTTTTTGTACAAAAATAAAATGGCAATGTTTTCCAAAATGATAACTTCATTTCACTTTTTCTAAACGAAGATTAAAATCGATCACTAAAATGAACAATCTAAACCCTTGCAGAGAGTGCCTTTCAGACTGCACCGACAACAACACAATTATGGATTCGTATGACTATGACAATCCAATCAATCAAGCTGATGAAGGGGTTGAAGAAGATTATGAGCTTCCTGAAGAGCTAGCTAGGTTGTTAAGGCAAGAGGAGAAGGTTATTACTCCTCATCAGGAGGAGGTCAAAACGGTTAATCTTGGTACGGAAGAAGACATGAAAGAGGTTAAGATCGGAGCCTGCTTACAAGATTCGGTAAAGGAACAACTGATTGATATGCTTCGGGAATATGTGGATGTCTTTGCTTGGTCTTATTAGGATATGCCAGGGTTGGACACCGATATTGTTATGCAAAAGCTGCCACTGAAAGAAGACTGCCCACCGGTAAAACAGAAACTGCGCCGTACTCGCCCAGATATGGCAATGAAGATCAAAGAAGAGGTACAAAAGCAGTGGGACGCCGGGTTCCTTGCTATGACTAGCTATCCGCCGTGGGTTTCTAATATTGTACCTGTGCCTAAGAAGGATGGAAAGGTGAGGATGTGTGTGGACTACCGGGATCTTAACAGAGCCAGCCCGAAAGATGATTTCCCTTTACCTCACATTGATGTATTGGTTGATAATACGACTCAGTTCTCGGTGTTCTCCTTCATTGATGGATTTTCAGGATACAATCAGATCAAGATGTCACCTGAAGACATGGAGAAGACAACTTTTATCACACCCTGGGGCACGTTCTGTTACAAGGTGATGCCATTCGGACTGAAGAATGCTGGTGCTACTTATCAACGGGCTATGGTAACATTATTCCACGACATGATCCATAAAGAAATTGAATGTTATGTGGATGACATGATTGCCAAGTCCCTCACAGAAGAAGACCACTTGGTGAATCTGCTGAAGTTATTCAAGCGTCTGAGGAAGTACCAACTGAAGTTAAACCCCAACAAGTGCACATTCGGGGTGCGATCCGGTAAGTTGCTGGGATTCATTGTAAGTGAGAAAGGGATTGAAGTTGACCCTGATAAAGTCAAATCCATTTAAGAAATGCCTGCACCGAAAACAGAAAAAGAAGTTCGGGGGTTTCTAGGTAGATTGAATTACATTTCGAGGTTCATATATCACCTTACAGCGACCTGTGAGCCTTTGTTCAAATTGTTGAGAAAATAACAAACGGTCAGGTGGAACGAAGACTGCCAGAGGGCTTTTGACAAAATCAAGGAATACTTGTAAGAACCTCCTATCCTTATGCCTCCAGTTGAAGGAAGACGTTTAATAATGTACTTAACAGTATTAGAAGAGTCAATGGGGTGTGTGCTGGGACAGCATGACGAGTATGGTCGAAAAGAGTATGCAATATACTACCTAAGCAAAAAGTTTACCGACTGTGAACAACGTTATTCACTGCTCGAGAAAACTTGCTGTGCTTTAGCGTGGGCTGCTCGCCGACTAAGGAAGTATATGTTGACCCACACCACCTTATTGATCTCCAAGATGGATCTAGTTAAGTACATTTTTGAGAAGCCAGCACTTACCGGACGGGTTGCAAGATGGCAAATGATCCTCACCGAATATGACATTCAGTACACATCTCAGAAAGCCATCAAAGGCAGTATATTGTCTGATTATCTTGCTGAGCAACCCATTGATGATTACCAGCCTATGAGATTTGACTTCCCTGATGAAGACATCATGTTCATAAAGGCAAAAGATCATGAAGAGCCTGTTCACACTGAAGGGCCTAATCCAGAAGAAGAATGGACTATGATGTTTGATGGGGCTGTTAATATGAATGGTCGTGGTGTTGGTGCAGTACTCATTACACCTAAAGGAGTTCACATGCCTTTCTCGGCAAAACTCACCTTTAACTGCACTAACAACGAAGTTGAATACGAAGCTTGTATTATGGGTCTTGAGGAGGCCATTGACCTCAGGATCAAGACTTTGACTGTGTTCGGAGATTCAGCTCTGGTAATCAATCAAACCAACGGCAAATGGTACACTCATCAGGATCATCTGATACCTTATCGGGATTATACAAGGAGGTTATTGACTTTCTTCACAACGGTCAAGCTTGAGTATATCCCTCGGGACGAGAATCAATTTGCAGATGCTCTGGCTACCATTTCTTCCATGATCAAAGTTCAAGCTGCCAACTTTGTACCTCGAATTTCAGTGTCCAGACTTGACAGACCAGCATATGTATCTGCAGCAGATGGTTCCAAAGATGATAAGCCTTGGTTCCATGACATTAAGTGCTTCTTGGAGGATCAAACATACCCACCTGGGGCATCTTCCAATGATAAGAAGACATTAAGAAGGCTAGCTGGTAGTTTCTTCCTAAATACTGACGGTTCCCTGTACAAGAGAAACTTTGATATGGTACTCCTCAGATGCGTTGATAGAACAGAAGCAGACTTGTTGATGCACGAGGTGTACGAAGGATCCTTTGGTACCCATGCTGGAGGGCATGCAATGGCAAAGAAGTTGCTAAGATCGGGCTACTACTGGATCACAATGGATGCCGACTGTTGTGCCTATGCCAGAAAATGCCATAAATGCCAGATCTATGCGGATAAGGTACATGTGCCTCCGAATCCTTTGAATGTGATGTCTTCACCTGGCCATTTTCCATGTGGGGCATTGATATGATTGGCAAGATTGAGCCGACTGCTTCAAACGGCCACAGATTCATCCTGGTTGCTATTGACTATTTCACCAAGTGGGTTGAAGCAGCTTCCTATGCAAATGTTACAAGGCAAGTGGTAGCCCGATTTCTGAAGAGGGACATCATCTGTCGGTATGGAGTGCCCGAGCGAATCATTACTGATAATGGTTCTAACTTGAACAACAAAATGATGGCAGAGCTATGCCGGGACTTCAAAATCCAACACCACAATTCTTCTCCTTACAGGCCAAAGATGAATGGCGCTGTTGAGGCAGCTAATAAGAATATCAAGAAGATTGTGCAAAAGATGGTAGTCACTTATAAGGACTGGCACGAAATGCTACCATTTGCCTTGCATGGGTACCGTACGTCAATCAGAACATCCACTGGGGCAACACCGTATCAGCTTGTTTACGGTATGGAGGCAGTCCTACCTATTGAAGTTGAATTACTCTCCCTGCGGGTACTAATGGATGTTAAACTGAATGAAGCAGAGTGGGTCCGATCCCGATACGAACAACTAAGTATGATCGAAGAGAAGAGATTGGCTGTAATCTGTCATGGGCAGCTGTATCAAAAAAGAATGAAGAAAGACTTCGATCAGAAAGTCAGGCTCCGAGAGTACCAAGTAGGAGATCTTGTGCTGAAAAGACTCCTCCCTCCTCATACAGACCACAGGGGCAAGTGGACCCCGAATTATGAAGGGCCATTCGTAGTAAAAAAAGTTTTCTCCGGTGGAGCACTCATGCTCAATACTATGGATGGTGAAGACTTCCCGTCCCCTGTAAATTCAGATGCAGTTAAAAAATACTTCGCATAAAAAATGACCCGCTGGACACAAAAACAGAATGTAAGTCCAGGCAAGAATAGAGCATCCCGGCGAGTCAAAAACAGAATAAAAGACTCGGGAAAAAATAAGGGAAAATAAATAAAAAAATGTACACCCGCTGAGTTGAAAAGCCGCATTGGACAACTCAGGCAAAAAAGGGATATCCCGATGGATTGAAAACCCGAAAGGGCGATCTATGCAAAATAAGGGAATAAGCGAACAATTGTACTCTGAACTCATCTGTATCACTTACAACTTGGTAAGCTTCAAACGGATCAAGCTTCTTTCAGAATCAGCCTTCTTCAAAAAGCAAGATAAGAAGAACGTCAAATGTCATACGAGTCATAGCAAAGGGAAGCTCCTTGAAGCGTCATCAACATTGCCAATACCTTTTATTTCCCAATTTGTAACAATCTCCTCATTTTAGGGGACTTGTTTCTTTGACTGTATCTCGCCAATTCAGGGCACATGTATTAATAAAATAAGATTTACAGTCATGTTTCGTTTCGTACATTTTATTTTCATTTGCAAGAATGTCCGATGTCTTTAAGACACTGAGTGCATAAATACAGATGCTTCCCTTATAAAAATACGCGTGCTTGCAGGAAATATACTCACTCCCAGGAGTGCCTAAATTCTTATGATGGAATCTGGTAAAAGATACCTCAGGATTACTTGTGTGTTTCTCTGTCTTTTCAGGATTGCAGGTATTCAAAGCACAACATGGGGCATGAAAGCTTCATCCCAGCAAGCTGGCAAATCATTATCTACTCAGTCCTAGCACCGGAGGTGCTTTCTCCCCAGCTGAGTTTCCTTTTGTTATTTCCTCCTCAGCCAAGTACAAAAGCCAGGAAACCATCTCCCCCACAGAGTTTCAGCCTCTATCCAGAGGAGCAACGCCTGGAGATCTCACAACAGGGTGAAGAAAGTTTCTACAAACCCTAGCTGGGTCCCTCATCACCAAAATAGGTCTATCAGTGACCTATATCCCCAAACAGAGTCCCATATGTCAGACCTACCAATGATCTCATCCCCAACTGGGATGTCCACTTCAAGCAGATCAACCAGAGATCTTCACAGCATTGGGATCCGAATCCCGAGTCGTTATCTTTGCATAAGCATAGCATTCGCATCATATTCTCCCTGCAAAGCGTAGCATTCCGTCTAATACGGAGCATTACGGCAAAAATCAAACATATTGCATGATCATAAGCCATGTTCTGAATCAAACACTTGTGAATACCTACAATCCGTCAGCGATATACAGAGGAACTCCCCGGATTCCCCGGCAGAGAGCCAAGGCACTTTCCCTAAAGATACAGATACTTCCTGACACCCGTCAGTGTCATATCCCCAGTAGAAAGCCAAAGCGTCCCCTTTGCACTCACAGATACTTATACACAACTCCCTTTGTACGCATACACTTGTTTATATTATACTTCTCTCTTTTTGACACTCGTCCGTGTCGCCCTCCCCAGCAAGCTTATCACTCCTGTACACCACTCATACTTGTTACTCCTGTTTTGCTCATACAGATACTCGTCCGTATCTTTTGTACACCACTTATACCCCTTCGGATTCGACACTCGTCCGTGTTCTTTGTTAACCAGTTGATACTCGTCCGTATCATCATCTCAGAACATGCGTCAAGCGTTTGTTTCTACCCGATACTCGTCCGAATCGTAGTCTTAAGGATGCTCGTCCGCATCTTTAATCTATACATTGTGTCAAACACTATTGTCTTCTTGAATTTAGACACTCGTCTGTGTCTACTATTCCCCAGAAGAGTCCCCGCAGAATCAATACTCGTCCGTGTTCTTTGTTAACCAGTTGGTACTCGTCCGTATCATCATCTCTGAACACGTGTCAGCTTTTGTTTCTACCTGATACCCGTCCGTATCATAGTCTTGAGGATGCTCGTCCGCATCTTTAGTCTATACGCAGTACCCAAACACTTATACCTCTCATTCCTTGGATATAGACACTCGTTCGTGTTTACTTGTCCCAGCAAATTCCAGTGAACTATTTCTTTTCTGACATTCGCCCTATGTCATGATACTTTCGGCAGCCGTACCCTGCCAGGTGATCGTCCTTCACCTTTGGATGACCGTCCCTCATCCTATCCCCAGTGGAGTCTCCATTATTGGAACCCTTTTCTATCCGGCATTCGTCCTATGTCGTGATACAGAGCAGCCGTCCCCTGCTAGGTGATCGTCCTTCACCCTTTGATGATCTTCCTTCATCATTTTATCCGATGGTCGTCCCCGTCGTTGATCCTGTTATCTGGCATTCGTCCTATGTCATGATAAACCCTGAGAGCAGCCGTACCCTGCTAGGTGATCGTCCTTCACCTCTTGATGATCGTCCTTCATCATGCTTATCCGATGGCCGTCCCCATCGTTGACCTTTTTTCTATCTGGCATTCGTCCTATGTCATGATAAACCCTGAGAGCAGCCTTACCCTGCTAGGTGATCGTCATTCACCTCTTGATGATCGTCCTTCAGCATGCTTATCTAATGGCCGTCCCCATCTTCGACCTTTTTTCTATCCGGCATTCGTCCTATGTTGTGATACTTTTGGCAACCGTACCTTGCTAGGTGATCGTCCTTCACCTTAGATGAACGTCCCTTATCTTATCCCCCAACAGAGCAGCCGTCCCCTGCTAGGTGATCGTCCTTCACCTTTGATGACCTTACCTCATCATTTTATTTCATTCACCTATAATCCCCAGATAATCTTACTTGATGGTCGTCCCCATCATAATCTCTTATATTCCCAGCATGTCGGCCGTCCCCGTCATTGCTCCTTCCCCAACAGTTGTCCTTTGCTCGACGGTCGTCCTCCGTCTCCCGCACTTTATAATATACTTTGTTTTCTTTTACAATCTATATCCCTTTTCTTCTTCATTCTGTGAGTGCAAATTTTGGACTGTCTTTGGTATTCAACCACAAGTTATCTTGTTTGCCTGTCATGCTTGAATAGGGGCAGCTGTAAACACCCCAAATTTTCCCTCACCCATTCACACCATGGCTTGTGATCTCTTCATATGCATAAGTTCAATCATAGCCTCTCATATTACATTTTTGATTCACTGCATTGTTTCTAAGTCATCTGCATCTAGGGTTTGTGATCTGAGCAATCCAAGAGCCACTTGAGCCACTCCAAAGGTCATCAATAACTTCAAAGGGGTCCATGTATGTTCAAGCATCATATTTTATCCTCACAAGGTCAAGGAAGTCAAAGAATCACAAGGACTGAGAAAGGCATGGAAGCAGAGTCAGGTTTAACTACACAGATGACCTAGAATTAGGGTTTTGGTTTCAAAGGCCATAACTCCAAATTTTTTGGCCATTCTTGTTTCTATAGGTCTCTATATGATATGAGGATCATGCATACCAATTTTCATGAAGAAATTCAATGGGGAAGGCATCTGATCAAGGGATGACTTCTTGAGCAAGTCAGTGCAAAATCAGGGCATCTGAGGCTCCCAATCATCCAACCAAAGGGGTTTCTCCATCATTTTGAATGTGTATGATCTTTATTTGATCTTAGAAGATGTTATAAGTTCACAAAATTGAAGAATTTCAAGCCATTTGCAAAGTTGCCTTTTTGGGAAAATGACTTGTAAAGGAAACTTGCCATTTTGGGAAACTTTTTCAACCCTTGCTTTTTGATTCAAAAATGCTTCTAATGAGAAAACTTTGGTCATGAAAGTTGTAGAATGTATCATTCCCTTTTCAAAAAGTACAATAACTCATTCTAATTCATTTTGGATCAAAAGTTATGACTTGTCAAAGTTGGGAAAAATCACATAATTTCAAGTTTTCCACCAAAGAGGCATTTTGCAAAATGGTATGATCAAGCATTCGAAAGACTTCAAATGTGCACAAACTCATTACAACATACTCACATGACCTCTAAAGATCAGAATTGGCCCAAGAATATTGCATTTTGGTGCCTTGAACTTCATGAATTTCCAAAAGGGCCAAAGATGTACCAACTTGCAAAAACTCATGAAGCCATGCCTCTACTTGTTACAGCTCATAGAATCTGATCCACATGAACTCCATGATCTCTGCTGAGCCCAACCATGCCCCTATCACAACCTCACACTTGCCCATACCTCAAGTACACCTAGACTTGACTTTTTGCAAAAACCCCCATACCAATCCCACAGTGCCACACCAACTATTCTGCCCAATCCAGACTTTACAAACACACTTCAAGCAAGCCATTTCACAACATCTTGGAGCCTGAACACACACACAAGCCAGCATTCACCAAAAACCTCCCATATGCATTTTCATTCGAAACACATTCCACAAGACACAAACATCAAAACAAACTCCATAGAACATCTCAGCATGTCTCACTGATCATCCCTGACCCTTCACCTTGCCCTGAAACTCCCTGAAATCAAAATACGATTTCTCTCCCTCATTGAACAGGACTTGATCAATCTCACAAACCAACCATTTTAAACTTCAACCAAGCTTCAAAGCTTCATCAGGAGGGTCATTGAAGCCATTTTGAAGCAGAGAAGCAAGCAGAAAGCTCCTGGATTGAAAGTTCCATTTCAGGTGAGCTCAAGAACTTTTTTTTTTCAGAAATGCATTTTTAAGTTCTTAGATGAATCTATATGATGTGCTGATCATGCTGATATGTTTAGTTTTGTAAATGGTTGAGTATTGAGTATGTATGAAGCTTCTGAATTTTTTTGACCTAAACCCCTTTTGATTCGATTCAGCTTTGATACGAAAAATAAATGCGTTTTGTTTGTTGATTCTTGTTATATGATGTGTGGGGATGGATTCTGGGCAGAGAAATCAAGTTTTAGTGACCTAGGGAGTGAGTTAGCAATTTTCAGGGAAGGAGGTGGCCGGAGAAGATGACCGGAGGTCATTTCCGGCCACCTGAAAATCATTAGTGCATTAATGAGGATTAGGGTTAGGTTTGAATGTAGGCTGTGGATTGGGTTGACTGGGGTTGACTTGCGCGCAAACGTGTGGCCAGGATGTGTCATTAAAACCCTAATCTATGTTTAATTAATTCAAAGCATGTTTAATTAATTCATAAAACTAATTAGCCAGATTTGAATCTGGGCCCTTGGATCTGGCGCGCAGTCAACCAGTCCAAGCCCAGATCAAATCCTGGCCATCCCTCTTGCATACTTTCATTTATTTATATTTTTATTTCATTTTTATTCATTTGTTTTGCATATTTATTTTAAAATAGCTAAAATCATTAAAAAATTATAAAAATTTTTGTCAAGGGTTTCATGAATTTTTAAAACACAAAAATTTTTTTTATTTTTATTTTTTGCATTAAAAATTATTTTTAAATCATTTAAATGTTTATTTTTAATTAGTTAATGAAAATTAATTAATTAAAAATACATTTAGTTATTTAAAAATCCCAAAAAAAATTCACATAGCATTTCAAAACATTTAGAAACATTGTCCAACTCTCAAACCAAATATATTTTTTGTTCTTGATGCTTTTTGATCATTTTCATTGAATTTAATTTCATTTTAAGGCAATATTTTGCTTCAAACTTCAAAAATTTCTTTCTGCCAAACCATTGAGAGTTGGATGATGATTCTTTTTGCATTGTATCTTGTATAGCATGTAGTTTATAGGATAAAATTGTTTGGATTTGATCTTGCATTTTCAATTTGTTTAGCATTTTTCTTGGTGAGGTACCTTAAAACCCTAGCAATCTTAGGAAATTCATAACTTTCAATAGGTTAAGAGTTGGGTCCCCTCCTTTGGGCAGTGAGTTTGCATAGATTTAGGGTATCTTTGATTGAATTTTCAAATTTTTATCATGATGTTTGCTTTTGGTTTTGTATTTTTGCTTTGCATGATGCATGAAACCCTAATTTGTGCTTTCCTTTGCATCCATTTCTCATTTGCTTGCATACCATGACTTGCCATGACATTTTGTGCATTCTTCTGATTCATAATACATCTTAGGACACATTAGAACCATGTTTTATCATTGCATCTTTCATTTTGCCATGTTGTATGTCCATTGCATTCCATAACTTTTCATGTACTTCCATGGTTCAAAGCATGCCTCATTTGCATCTTTATGTTTGTTTGATCATTCTCATGCCTTGCCTCATGTTTGCATCATCTCTTAGCATCATTAAAATCATGTAAATGCTCCTGGTTTTGGTTTGCATCATCACATTTCATCTCATTTGCATTGCATTGCATTTCATTTCCTTACTAACTTTTCAGGTGGTAAGTTGTATTGAGAAGTGAATTTTCCTTCACTTATCACAATCTCTTTTCATCTCTCTTATGCATCATTGCTTCATTTTATCTTGTGATTTGGAGTGATCTTTCTCATTCATGTTCATCTCACTTTCTTTCTTCAAGCAACTTGTCTTCTTAAGTAAAGCAAGTTGTCTTGTTTCTCTCTGCTCCTTCCTCCTTTCATCTGCTTCCTTCCTGGTGGTTTCTCTGAAGATCTTTCTCTCTTAAGCCTTATGAACCCTAGGACCTCCAAGCATGATAATAATTAGGTTTTATTAGTCCCCCATTTAGTTTTACCTTTGTGTCATCTTTGAGTCTTCTCTCCTCATCTCATAATCAGGGACTAAACCCTAAAGGCTTTAAGGCTTTGTGATTAAGCTTATGCCTGCATCCTTCTATTAGGATGGAGTGTATAACTTTAATCCTAAGTTTTAAACCCTTAATGTGTTTAAATCCTTTAATCAATTCACTTAATAATCATCAAGACATCAAGCTTGTAACTTGGGCCTTGCATTAGGGTTCTAATTCTTCCTTAATTGGTTAAGAAGGACTAACCCTAGTGTTAATGGACAAGTCCCCCTCAAGTTGTCTTACAAACCATAAAACTCACTTCTTAATATTACCATTATCTAAAATCCACTTTAATAAAGGATTTGTTTTGTCATGGCTTTAATCCCTAATCATGGATTAAGTTGAGGAGTCTTCCTCAGCTTAAATGCTCTCATCTATTATCCTTCTATTAGGATGGTGTAATGAGTCCATTAAATCCCTGATTATGGCTTAAACTCATTACTTAACACTAAACAAAAACAACAAAAACATCTAAATAATCACAAGTAGGTTAATGATCTTAATCCTACACCATGGTGATTAAGTGTGAGATGCTGACTTCACACTTAAGGTATTCTCATTACCCCTAATCAGAGGGAGGATGTGATGAGTCTACTAACCCATTGGTTTAGGCTTAAGCTCATAAACTTATGACAAACTTAAAAAAGCAATAAAAGACTGAAAATACAAAAACAAACAATAATCGTCTCCTCCAGGATTCTTTTCTCATCATCTTCACTCACAAACGAGAACTTGTTTCTTCCGTCTAATGCAAGACAGTTTGCACCTGAGTCAGACAGGTCATCCACTTGAGCATAGACAAGTAAGCAGTTCACAAGTCAATTTATCTTTCAGTCTCTTTGGGTCGAACTACGGTGTTCTGACTTCCTCATTGCACGAGAGGATACGTAGGCATAACTTAACAATTATCGAACAAAATTCTCTGTATATCCCCCCTCTTCCAGCATTATTCTTTAAGCCTCATAGTCTTGAGCATTTCATTCTTGTTCTTACACTGACACTTCTTTTATACACTTCACACTTCTTTTACACTGACACTTGCATTCTTTCCATCTTTGACACACAAATAGCACTGACACTACCCCTTTAAAACACAAATCTTTCAAGCGTGGATCCCTTCGAGTACGACGGACAATCTGGGTGCTAATACCTTCCCAGGTTGTAACCAACCCCCTTTCTCAGTCTCTCTGGTTCGCAACCGTCTTATCCATATCTTTCTAGGTCTATGCAGCATTACCTTTCCTCCGGGATAAAAATGCCTAGCTGGCGACTCTTGTCTTTCTGAGTTCACTTCTGTGTGTTCTCATCCCTTTCGCCGACCGTTCGCGTCTGTACCCCTTCTGACCTTAGCCTCATTTGGTGGGAGCGACACTTGTCATTTGCTTCTGATTTTGAATTTTGCTTTGTATCTTGTACATAAACCCTAATTTGCTTCTTCATTTGCATTCATCTCTCATTTGCTTGCATTCAAGAACTTGCCATGACATCTTATGCATCAACATGACATACTAGACATCTTAGGACATACTAGAATAATGTTTGATCATTGCATCTTTCATTTTCCATGTTGTGCATTCACACCATTTCATAAACTTGCATGAACTTTCATGGTTCAAAACATGCTCCATTGGCATCCTTATGCTTGTATGATCATTCTCATCTCTTGTCTTGTGTTTGCATCATCTCTTAGCATCATCAACATCATGTTTATGCTTCTAGTTTTGTTTTGCATCATTGTATCTTTGGCATTTTCATTTCATTTCATTTTCTTTGCTAACTTTTCAGGTGGTAAGTTGTTTTGAGAAGTGAATTTGCCTTCACTTCTCACAATCTCTTTTCATCTCTTTTATGCCTTCTTTGCTGCATTTTGTATGTGTATTAGAGTGAGCTTGCTCACTCATGTTCTCTCTTCACTTTCTTTCTTCAAGAAACTTGTCTTCTTAAATGAAGCAAGTTGTCTTGCTCCTCTCTGCTTCTTCCTCCTTTCTCTGCATCTTCCTTGGTGGCTTTTCTCCTTGAAGACCTTTTGTAAGCCTCATAAACCCTAGGAACAACCAAGCATGATCACAATTAGGGTTTGATTAGTCCCCCCATTAGTTTTACCTTTGTGTCATCTTTGAGTCTTCTCTTCTCATCCCTTAATCAAGGACTAAACCCTAAAGGTTTTAAGGCTTTGTGATTAAGCTTATGCCTGCATCCTTCTATTAGGATGAAATGTATAACTTTAATCCTAAGTGTTAAACCCTTCATGTGTTTAAATCCTTTAATCAATCCACCTAATAATCACTAAGACATCAAGCTTGTAACTTGGGCCTTGCATTAGGGTTCTAATTCTTCCTTAATTGGTTAAGAAGGACTAACCCTAGTGTTAATGGACAAGTCCCCCTCAAGTTGTCTTACAAACAATAAAATCTTTTCTTAATCTTACCATTAACTAAAATCCATTTAATAAAGGTTTGTTTTGTCATAAGGTTAATCCCTAATCATGGATTAAGTTGAGGAGTCTTCCTCAGCTTAAATGTTCTCATCTATTATCCTTCTATTAGGATGGTGTAATGGGTTCATTAAATCCTTGATTATGGCTTAAACTCATTACTTAACACTAAACAAAAATCCAAAAACATCTAAATAAATGCAAGTAGGTTAATGATCTTAATCCTACATCATGGTGATTAAGTGTGAGGTGTTTACTTCATGCTTAAGGTATTCTCATTACCCCTAATCAGAGGGAAGATGTGATGAGTTTACTAACCCTTGGTTTAGGCTTAAGCTCATTTTCTTATGACAAACTCAAAAAGCAATAAAAGATTAAAAACACAAAACAAACAATAATCGTCTCCTCCGGGATTCTTTCGTCATCTCATTCACTCATAAACGAGAACTCGCTTCTTCCGTCTAATGCAAGACAGTATGCACCTGAGCCAGACAGGTCATACACTTGAGCATGGACAAGTGAGCAGTTCACAAGTCAATTTATCTTTCAGTCTCTTTGAGTCGAACTACGGTGTTCTGACTTCCTCATTGCACGAGAGGATACGTAGGCATGACTTAACAGTTATTGAACAAAAGTCTCTGTATATTCCCCCTCTTCCAGCTTTATTCTTTAAGCCTCATAGTCTTGAGCTCTGCATTCTTTTCTTGCACTGACACTTCTTCATTACACTTCACACTTCTTTCCAGCACTGACATTTGTATTTTTCCAGCTTTTGCACACAAAATGGCACTGACACTACCCCTTTAAACACAAATCTTTCATGCGTGGATCCCGTCGAGTACGACGGACAATCTGGGTGCTAATACCTTCCCAGGTTGTAACCAACCCCCTTTCTCAGTTTCTCTGGTTCGCAACTGTCTTATCCATCCTTTCTTAGGTTTATGCATCATTACCTTTCCTTCGGGATAAAAATACCTAGCTGGCGACTCTATTCATTCCTTCTCTTTCGCGTCTGTACCCCTCTTGGCCATGTGTCATCAGGTGGGAGCGACACAAGGCTAATTCCATTCCACCAAATTCCCATACCTAAACTCTTTAAATAAATGCTTCATTCCATTCATTTTTCAAGCTTTTGATAGCCAAAAAATACCTTAAAAAATATCTTCCCTAACCACAAATTCACCAAAGCTCTTCTTCTTCTTCTTTTGAAAGTTATCAAGAATTCACATTGAATTCTTGATTAACTTTGAGCTAAACCTTCATCCTTTTCATTTTTTTTTCATCAATTTTGTAGATCAAGCTTGCTTGTGGATTAATTTGGAGTTTGTTCTTGGTAATTCATCTTCCTTCATTGTTACACCTTCATCTTCAACATCAAAGATGTATATCTTGGTTGATTCTTGTTGATTGATATTTGGATATTGTAATTATGTTCTTACTGGTGTTATTTGTTGTTGATTTAGTGGAATATTCTTGTTCAATTGAATCCATGATCATAAGGATTTAAAGGAATGATTGAGCATGGCTTTTTCCATTTAAATGCTGATTTTTGAAAACTGAACAACGTGCAATCGATTTGCATCTTGTGCAAATCAATTTGCACTGCCTTTTTCTTCAACAAATTTGGCTGACTTTTACCTATGCAATCAATTTTCACAGGCCTGGAACTGAATTTTTTGCTTTGTTTTGGGGCTATTTTGCCTCCTCTTCCCCTTGTCGTACCTCGAAAAATATGATCCTCGCGGTGGACGCGGAAAGAAACAACAGAGTCCCCACCTAATTCTATTTATTCTAACTAAAGAAAAGGGAGATATAGACACAACCTAATAGGGATAAGAAATGGTCAACGAAACCACTAATCTATGTTCGGAAGTCGGTTATGCAAGGGGAAGGTATTAAGCACCCCTCACGTCCGTTGTACCAACCTCTTAGTCTAATTTGCGCTTAAGTTTTATCTTATATCATTGTCTTATCTTAATGATTTAATTTTTCTAAGATCGCTTATTTAAAAAAGAATATTTAAATTATTATTATTGCTAAGGAGAAAAAGGTTGATTTTTTTATTAATGTGCTCGCGAATGATTAAAATCCCTGTGCCTACGTATTTCCTTGTGCAATGGGAAAGTCAGAGCTTTGTAGTTCGTGTTGTCGCTCCCCGGATTTTCATCCCAGTGCAAACACAAACTGACGAGGCGAAGATAAGGGTTGAGGTTGAATAGAGTCGCCAACTAGGCATTTTTATCCCGAAGGAAAGGTAATTCTGCATAAACCTAGAAAAATATGGATAAGACGGTTGTGAACCAAAGAGACTGAGTAAGGGGGTAGGTTACGACCTGGGAAGGTATTAGCACCCAGATCGTCCGTCATACTCGACGGGATCCACGCATACCTGATTGTGTTTAAATTTGGATAGTGTATGTGCTAAACTGTGTATAAAAGGCTAGGGAGGCATGGATGTATAGTGTGTCAGTGCAAGAAGAAAGTGAGTGCTCAAAACTGAGGTTGAGGAAAGAGAAATGGGAGGAGGAGAGGGGGGACAAAGAGACCTTTGTTCGATAACTGTTAAGTTATGCCTACGTATCCTCTCGTGCAATGAGGAAGTCAGAACATCGTAGTTTGACCCAAAGAGACTTAGTAGTTTTGGTGTGAACTGCTTGCTTATCTGTGCTCAAGTGTATGACTCATCTGGCTCGAGTGCTAATTGTCTTGCATTAGATGGAAGAAGCAAGTTCTCGTTTTCAGAGTGAATGTGATGAGAAAAGATCCCGGAGGAGACGTTTATTGTTTGTTCTTGTGTTTTCAGTTTTTTTATTGTTTTTGGTGTTTTTCATAGGATAATGAGCTTAAGCCTTAATCGAGGGTCGTAAACTCATTATATCACCCCTGATTAGGGATAATGAGTCTACTTAAGTATGAGATGAAAATCTCAACTTAATTACCCTAATGATGCAGGATTAAGATCATTAACCTAATTGTGATTATTAAGTTGTTTTTAGATTTTTGTTTTGTGTTAAAGTAATGAGTTTAATCTCTAATCAGGGATTAGTGAAATCATTACACCATCCTAAGAGAAGGATAATAGATGAGAACACTTAAGATGAGGAAGACTCCTCAACTTAATCCATGGTTAGGGATTAAAATCATTATATAACAAGCCTTTATTAAAGTGGATTTTAATTAAAAGTGGGATTAAGAAATGGATTTTATGTTTGTAAGACTAAACCTGAGGGGGACTTGTCCATTGAACACTAGGGTTAGTCCCTCTGAACCAACAGGCAGAGATGTAACCCTAATATAAGGTCCAAGTTACAAGATTAAGTCTTAATGATTATTAGGTGTTTTGATTAGGAGGTGTAAACAACTTAAAGGTTTAACACTAATTATTAAAGTTACACACTCCATCCTAAGATAAGGATACATGCATAACCCTAATTCAGTGTCTTAAAACTTTAACTATTTAGCCTTTATTATCAGGTGAGAAGCAGAGACTCATTGAGACCCAAAGGTAAAAAATAGGGGTGACTATGTACAACCCTAAAGTTATCATGTTTGGATATTCCTATGGTTTGTGAGGCTGAGAGAAAGATCTTCAGATGGCCACCAAGGAAGAAGAAGCAGATGAAAAGAGAAGAGAAAGGAGAATAGGTTACTTACGTCCTGAAGAAGCTAAGTACCTAAGAGAAAGAAAGGGAGCAAGAGAGAGCATAAGTGAGTCAAACTGACTTCAAATACAAATAAAGGTGAAAATGAAGAGATAAGAAGAGGTTGGATGTGGAGGCAAATCCACATCCTAAACAACTTACCTGAAGCCCCTGAAATGGTTAGTATGAATGCATAAGATGTGAAAAAAAGGAAATAAGGCAAATGAAGATGCAATAATCAAGACCAGAAGTGCAAACACAATGCAAATGTGTTATGAAATGATGCAAAGACATGTACAATGCTTATGCATGATCATACAAGAGATGGGATGCAAGGGAAGGCATGTTAGAAGCTTGAAACCACATGAATACACATAAGAATTAATGAATGCAAAACATACCAAATGGATGAAACAATGATCAACCAATGTTCACACATGTCCTAAGGTATCTAAGATGACATACAAATGCATGAGATGTCATGAAAAGTTCATATGATGAAGGTATGCAAAGATGAATGCAAATGAACATGGCAAATTAGGGTTTTAAGAAAGTATGAAATGCACATGTCCACAACAGAAGGATAACACTTGATAAAAATTATAAAATGCAACAAATGAACCCTAAACACACATAAGATCACTCCCCAAAGATGGATGTCAAAAGTTATAACAAAGTCATGTTATGATTTTTCTAAGTTAGGCTAGGGTTTTGGGTACTTCTTCATGAAAAAATGCCAAACAAATGGAAAAATGAAATTCAAAAATATGATTTAAATGCCCTAGATACTACATGAAAAGCATGAAAGAATGCAAAAAGAACCATGTGCAAACTCATCTTGGCTGATCAGAATTGGATTTTTGAAGTTAGGGTTAGAAAATAGGAAATTGGGAAACCCTAATTCATGGTTAGTTGTCAAAACATGACCAAACCCTAAAAGAAATTTGTAAGATGAGTTTTTAAATTTTTCTAAATGTGTAAGAATGCTTCATGATTTTTTTGGTGATTTTTAAATACCTAAAAGTATTTTTAATTAACTAAAATGAATTAATTAATTAAATAATACAATTAAATGATTTAAAAATATATTTTTAATGCAAAAATACAAAATAAAAATGTTTTTGGTTTCTGAAAATTATTTAAAGTGAAAGTGCAAAAGATTATATTTTTATAAAATGATTTACTATTTTAAATAAATATGTGAAATAAAAATGCAAAATAAATAAAAGAAATGCAAAGTAATCACATTGGATGGTTCAGATGCAAAGTTGATGAGATCAAGGGTTGTGAAGGGAACTCAACGTGACTTGGGGTATGAGGATCTATGGGTCCAGGTTCAAACTTTCAATGTGCGCATTATCCAATGGTCCTCATTCATTCTGAATTAATTAATTAAGTTTAATATAATTAAATGAAATTAGGGTTAATGACATGATCTGAGCCGTTCGTTCGCTAATTAAAATAAGATCCTTGGGTTGTGGTTGCATCTGGAAACAAAAACAATATTAAACCCTAATTACTTTCAGGTGGCTGGAGGGAAGCTCCGGTCACCTTCTCCGGTGAACCCCAAACCCTAACTTCTTCTACAGGCCACTAAAACTCATAAATCTTGCCCAAAAATGATCCTCTAACATCATACAACATGAATCAATCAACAAAAATCATTTATATCACAAGAATCATGAGAATCTAAGCAAACATCAAACACGGGCAAAATTTCAGAGCATCATAAAATGGTCATTTCTCACTCATTTTTAAATCTAAATACATCTTGGTGATCAGGATAACATATAGATTCGATTTATAACAAGAAAATGAAGTTCTGGAAAATTTATTCTTGATGGATACATGAACTGAAGATCTTTGAATATGAGCTTTCTGAGCCTTTCCTTGGTGCAAACTAACTCCACTGAACCTCCTGAAGCTAATGTGATGCTTGGAAAGAGTTTTTTTGGGCTATTTTGTGATATCCAATTCTGGTTTGGCAGAAAATGGAGTTCTTATGTGTTGATTTTCAGGCCATGGCAATGGGTGGGATGTGTTCCTTAGGCCATGTATGATTGAATGGTGAAACAAATTTGATGTTTGATGGTTTGGTGAAGAGATTCAAAGAGATGAAGTTTTGGAGGATTTTTTGCAATCTGATGGTATGGTTTGTTTCAAGGCTTGATGATATGTGTTTTATGCTTCTTAGGGTTTGTATAAACAATTCTATTGGTCAGAAGAGTTGTTGTGGCACTATGGGATTGGCATGGCTTGAAATTCAAAACGTCAAGATTTTGTGTACTAGAGGCATGGGCTGGAACAGAGATGTTTTGAAGGGTGGTTCTGCATCAGCTAACTTCATGGAGCACCCTTGGATCATTTGTGATGAGTTGTAACACTTGGATAATGAGATTGTACGTGTTTTGCATTTTCACAAATTTGAGAATTCTTGAGATGCAAGTCATAAAAATCCTTGGTTCTTGGCACAATTATGGTCTAAACAAGTTGCATTATGTTTCTATGATGTGTATAAGTGCATTAGAGGTTATGAGAAGGCTTGGAAAGCAAAATTGCACATTTCCCTCTTTGGCATGAACTTGAAAATTATGTGATTTTTGCCAACTTTGATCCATCATAACTTGAGTTCTAGGATGAATTAAGAGGAGTTCTTGTACTTTTTGAAAATGGGAAGATCCAATCTACAACTTTCATGTTTGAAGAAAATTCATTTGAAACCTTTTTGATCAAGAAAGAGGAGGTTGAAAATCTTTCCCAAAATGGAAAGTTTTCAATACAAATCATGTCCAAAAATGGCAACTTTTGCAGTGGCTCAAAATTCTTCAATATTGTGAACTTATAACCACTCCCAAGATCAAATAAAGATCATAGAACCTCACATTGATGAAGATTACTCTTTGGTACCCTTGATGGAGGCCTCAGGTGCCCTGATTTTGACTTTTCTTGCACAACAAGTTACCCTTTGATCAGATGACTTCCACAATGAATTTTTGCTTCAAATTTGATACAAATGCTCCTTATAACATATATAGACCAATAGAATCAAGAATGGCCAAATTTTTTAAGTGTAAGGGCCTCAAACCCAAAACCCTAATTTCTGGTCATTTGTGTAGGAAACCCTAAGCCTGCCTGGGTAGCTGTGCAATCCTCTGAGATTTTGTGACTTTAAAGCAAACTTGGAGGTATAATATGATCATAGAACACTCATGGACCCTCTTGGAATGCTTCATGGCCTCTGAGATAGCTCAAACCACTTCTAAGATTCATTTGATCACAAACCCTAGTTATGCAACTTATGCAGTGAAATAACTATGCAGTGTGAGATGGTATGCTTATGCAATGCAATATGAAGGATCACAAGCCATGGTGTGAGGAAAAAGAGAGGGAAAATTTGGGGTGTTTACATCTGCCCCTATTCAAGCATGAGTTAGCTGTGTAGGATGTAAGCGCATGGCTTAACAGACAAACAAGATAACTTGTGGTTGAATACCAAGACAATCCAAAATTTTCACTCTTTATTATAAGAAGAAAAGGGATATAAATTGTAATAGACAGTATAAACTGAATATCAAATGATAGCAACGGAGGACAACCATTGATCAGAGGACGACTGCTGGGGATAAAAACGGTGAGAAACGCACTGACGGGGACGACCATCATGCTGGGGAATAAAGAATCTGTGACGGGGACGACCATCAGGTAAAGTGATGAAGGACGATCATCAAGATAAAGAAGAAAACCACGACGGGGACGGCCATCAGGTAAAGGATAAATGAACCAATGATGAGGGACGATCATCAAAAAGGTGAAGGACGATCACCGAGCAGGGGACGGCTGCTGAAAAGATCACGACATAGGACGAATGTAGGATAGAAAGATCAACGATAGGGACGGCCATCGGATAAAATAATGAGGGACGGTCATCAAAATAAATGATGATGGACGGTCATCAAGAGGTGAAGGACGATCACCTAGCAGGGGACGACTGCTCCGTTGGGGATTATCTCGACATAGGACGAATGCCGGATAAAAAGATCAAAGATGGGGACGATCATCAGATGAATGATGAGGTACGATCATCAAAAGGTTAAGGAAGATCACCTAGCAGGGACGGCTGCTGAGGATTATCGCGACATAGGACGGATGTCGGATAGAAAGTTGTTTTGTTTGCGACTTCTGGGGATAGATAAACATGGACGAGTGTTTAAGCCCTAAAAATAAAATGGTATAAGTGTTTCGAAAGTGTGTATAGATTAAAGATACAGATGAGTATACTTAGTGTAAACACCCCAAATTTTCCCTCACTAAGTTCACACCATGGCTTGTGATCTTTCATATTTACATAAGTCTAATCATACCATTTCATATTGCATTTTGCTTCACTGCATCTAGGGTTTGTGACTTGAGCCATACAAGATCCATATGAGCCACTCCAAAGGCCATCAATCATTTCAAGAGGCTCCATGTATGTTCAATCATCATATTATATCCACCAAAGATCAAGGAAGTCAAAGAATCAGAAGAACTGGCAAAGCATGGAAGCAGAGCTAGGGTTTAACTGCACAGATGACCTAAAATTAGGGTTTTGGTTTCAGAGGCCATAACTCCAATTTTTTTGGTCATTCTTATTTCTATTGGTCTCAATATGTTATAAGTATCATGTGTAGCAAGTTTGATGAAGAAATTCATTGTGGAAGTCATCTGTTCACTAGGTAACTTCTTGAGCAAGTCAGAGCAAAATCAGGGCATCTGTGGCCCCCGCCAATGGAACCAAAGTGGATTTTATCAAATTAAGGTTATATGGTCTTTATTTAATAATTTAAGTGTTTAGAAGTTCACAAAATTGAAGAAAAGTGAGCTAAACCAAAAGTTGCCAAAAATGGAAATGACTTGTAATGTAAACTTTCCATTTGGGGTAGTGTCATTGCACGAGAGGATACGTAGGCATAACTTAACAGTTATCGAACAAAAGTCTCTGTATATTCCCCCTCTTCCAGCATTATTCTTTAAGCCTTATCCCTGAACAATTCACTTCACACGTCTTTTGCACTGACACTTGCATCCTTTTCCAGCTTTTGCACACAGATAGAACTCACACTACCCCTTTAGACACAAACTTTCAAGCGTGGATCCCGTCGAGTACGACGGAAAATCTGGGTGCTAATACCTTCCTAGGTTGTAACCAACCCCCTTTCTCAGTTTCTCTAGTTTGCGACCGTTTTATCCATCTTTTCCCAGGTTTATGCAGCATTACCTTTCCTCCAGGATAAAAATGCCTAGCTGACGACTCTTTCAGTTCATCTTCAGGTTCTTCTCCTCTCGCCGACCGTTCGCGCTTGTACCGGGATGCAAAACTTTGGGAGCGACAGCTTGGCGACTCTGCTGGGGACCCTTATACTGCAACCAGGGCTTCTGGTTCTTTTTGTGGGTTCCTCCTATCGCTTGTTTGATTTGTGTTTACTGGGGTGTTATGTGCTAATTGTGTTTATTTATTTGCTTTATTTATTGCTTTATATACAGCTTTATTTACTGCTTTCTTTACAGTGTTTTATGCATCATACTGTCATTATCATTGCTGGATATGGCTTCTGTTTTGGTGGGTGGGGTTTCATTGAGTGATTAAGGTCCTATACCTGGGACTTGAGTGACACCTAGGCTAGAGTGGTTCATATTCTTTCCCATTCCATTTCGGTATGGTGCGGGAATACGAAACACGATTCAGATGTGGGTTTCTTCTTGAGAACTCTGTGCTACAGATTTCCTGTAGTGCTAGGGCTATCTGGGAAGCCTGCTAAGTCTGGATGACCTTTATTTTGACCTTCAGAATCTGGGGTGAATTAGAGGAGGATCCTTTATGGTTATTGTAAACACTGTACCTCCGGGTTAGAAGTGTTAACACTTCTCTGAACTGATCCAAGTCTGAGGATCCTTGTTCTAGAACATTACATGTGAGAGGGTTGGGTTGTTTACAGGTTTGCAGGAACCCTTGGCCACATCATACCCCGTTACTGTATTGTTTAAGAATACTTCACTTTGGACAGTTCTTGTGATTAGCCCTGGACATGTGACTCTTTATTTGAGTCCCCCACCCTGGTTACTGGATTTATGAGCCTCCATTCGGACCTTTGAACATACATGGACCTTATACCAAGACAGATAATCAGATCCAGCTCTTGATCATAAACCCTTGCATATCATTTGCATGTATCATCATTGCATCATTTAACATTTGTTTATTTGTTTTTCAGGGTATCCACCTCATTATATTTGGTTTGGTTTTGACCCCTTCTACTGCTTAGACCTCTGCTTCAGTTATCTTCTTCAGCATTTGCTTCAGCTATCTCCTTCAGCACCTACATCAGTCTGTCTGAGACTTACCTCCAGCTTTTCACTCTGTGATCTTCATCAACATTTGACTTCAGCTTCTTCATCAGCACTCATGGATATTCCAAGGAAAAACAACATATCTTATCACTTCTTTGAGGCCTCTTTGACTGGTATCAGGCAGGTCCAGTCACTTATCACACCTGACCACATCCCACTGTTTAGAGAGCACTATGGGGGTATTTTAGACAAGGTCATGGATCTTGATTCTTCTCAGAGAAGCATGATCCACACATGCTTGCAGTTTTATGACCCTCCACTCAGATGTTTCACATTTCCAGATTTCCAAATGGGGCCTCTGTTGGAAGAGTTTTCCTTGTTGATTTGAGTGCCTATCAGAAGGGGGATCCCCTTCAACCCAGAGATGACTGCTTCCAGAAGTGAAGAGATAGAAAGGGTATTGCATTTGGAGCCTGCCCTCATTGAGCAAAACATGACAACAAAGGCTGGGATTCCTGGCTTACATCTGGACTTCTTGATTTCTCAGGCCACCTGAAGGCTACACTGGGAGAATGGAAGGCAGTCTGTGCACTCTTAGCCCTCAGCATATATGGGGTTATATTGTTTGCAGATGAGCCCAAATTTCTGAGTAAGAATTCCATCCACTTATTCTTGCTGAGGAACCCAGTGCCTACATTGCTAGGGGATTTTTACTACTCCATCCATCCGAGAAATAAAAAGCAAAGGGGGAAGCTAGTCAGATGTTGTGCTCCTCTGTTCTACTCTTGGCTACTCAGACACTTGCCTAAATCAGATGCCTTCTTGAACCCTCATCAGCAGAAGAATTGGGCCAAGAGGTTCATTACCTTAACATCAGATGATATCAGATGGTGCACTCAGAGCACCAAAGGCAAGGATATTATTACCAGTTGTGGGCAATACCCTAATGTGCCTCTAATAGGAGTAAAAGGTTGCATAAATTTCAACCCTTTACTATTTAAGAGACAATTGGGATATGCCTTGGTTCATCCTCCCAGAGGACAGGATTTAGCTGAGACCCTATACTGTGAAGTTCAACCTAACTCAACTGTTGTCAAACAAGCTGCCTGGGCTTGGGACAACATTCAGACCAAAGGGACAGCCATCCTTGGAAGGTGTAACAATATTGCTTCAGCCTAGTACTCTGACTGGTCCCGTACTAGAGCTCAGATCACCAGGATGCCTTTAACCTTGGAAGACACACCTGGACTTTCTACAGTACAACCTGCAGCAACTGTTAGCCTGGAGGAATTTGAAATGTTGAAAGAGAGGAATAATCAGCTATCTGAAGCCCTGAAGAAGACTCTCTGGGAGAGAAATGATAGTCGTCTGGACATTGAAAGATTGGAAAGGATCAAGATTGAGAGGACAGATGACTACATAAGGAAGGCAAGAGCAAGAGAGTTGGTTTTGAAGAATGCCTGCAAGGAGGCCAAGATTCAGAAAGCTAGGGCTGAGCACTATCTAGAGGAGAGCCAAGCTAGGTGGAGCAGGATCACCGAGGCCCGTGAACAAGAAGACCAGAAGACCCAAACCAAGATTGATCAGCTGGAGGCCAATGAGAAGAAGCAGCAGGAGGCTTTGTTGGCAGCTCAAAAGGAGATATCAGAATTAAAACTCTGGGTGGGGTTAAATAGATCAAAGGATCTGGACAGACATAAGAAGCTGACTAATGCCATTGCTACCAGGAACCTCCTCATAAGGACGATTACAGAGCACCCAACTGGTCCAGTGACGGAGGCCCTCCTGAAGGAAGTCAGGGAAGATGACTTTGGATTGGATGTCTGATTCCTTTTTGCTTGCATTTCCTTTCTTTTGATGTACTTTTTGCTTTTGATTGTTGTATTTTTGACCCACCATGGGCATATGTTGTAAACAGACTATGTATTTCCATCATTTGTAATATATCAATTTGTTTTATTTTGGTGGGCTTTCTCTCAACATCATCAAGCATTTCCTCGAGGTCTGGAAAGGTCAAAACCAAAGGACCAAACCGGATACCTTGGAAGACAAATAAGCATATTGCATTGCATACTAACATTTTCTTTGTTTTGTAGGTTTTTGTTTGTTATTTTGTTTCTCACTTTGTTGTGGTTTCAGGAAACATTGCTCGTCGCAGAGTGTTACCTGTCAACCGCACACACCGGTACCCAACGCGAAACAACCTTCCAGGCATTCAAATGGATCAGGTGCAGCAGGACCTGAATGAAGTAAGAAATCAAATTACAAAAGAAAGGGTCGAGATGAGAAACCAAATGACCCAGTTTATGGTTCTGATGACTGGCTTAGCTCAGAGCCAGGAGAGGCTAAGAGAGATGGTAGAAAGGAAGACACCTAAAGAGCCCCACCATGGAACGGGAGGAACCAACAATAATGAACGCGGGCAGCCTCGCATCGACCCACCAGAGTTTGGGCCCCATTTGAACCCATATGTTAATATCCCAAGGAATATTCAAGGAAACACTCCTGCAGGCAGGATCTTGCAAGAAGATCCTCAAGAAGAGTAGTTCACAGTTATTGGGGCTGGGGATGAGGTGTATGACCGAAGACTGGATGAGATTGCTGAAAAGCTGAGGTCTTTGGAATCCCATAATTCTTTAGGCTTTGACGTAATGGATATGGGGCTGGTAGATGGGGTGAGGATTCCCCACAAATTCAAACCCCCGTGCTTTGAAAAATATAATGGTACCTCCTACCCGTGTACTCATCTGCAATCCTTCTTAGGGAGACTCAAGGCTTATACCATGGACGAGAAGTTATGCATGTTCTATTTTGAGGACAGGCTAACTGGAGCATCAAGAGAATGGTATTTGCATCTGACGAGAGCCACTATAAGATGTTGGAAAGACTTGGCCGAAGCCTTCATCCAGCAATACCAGTACAACCTGGACATGGCTCCCAATAGAACTCTTCTAATGGGCATGTCTCAGTCTTCAAGGGAAAGCTTTCGGGATTATGCTCAGAGGTGGAGACAGCTTGCTGGTGCTGTCCAGCCACCCATGTCTGAAAGAGAAATGGCTGACATGTTTATGAACACCTTGCAGGGAACTTATATTGACAGACTTGCTGCTTTCTCTTCCACCAGTTTTGCCGAAGTAGTTATAGCTGGTGAGAGAATTGAGAGTCTTTTGAAGATGGGCAAAATCTCCGACAATGGTGCAAGCTCTTCCAACAACACCAAAAAACCTTTCTCAGGACCCCGAAGGGCGGGTGAAACAAATGTTATCCATGCAGGCAAGGGCAGACCCTAGTATTCTCACAAATCAATAGCAGCCGTTACTATCCCCGCTCCGGTTCCACAACAACTACTTTTTCCTCAACAACAACAACTACAACATCACTATCAGCAATAATCCCATTTTCCGCAACAAAGAACGTACAACAATAACAACAACAACCAACAGCAGCGCCCCTTTCAACAGAGGCCATCTCAGGCAAATAGGGTGATTGACCCCATTCCTATGCCTTATGCCGCTCTACTGCCACAACTCATGAAGCTTAACCTGGTTGAGTTAAGGACGTTGGCTCCACCAGATCCTCTCAACCTCCCAAATAATTATGATGCTAGTGCCATGTGTGCTTTTCATTCCAACGCACCTGGTCACAATACCGAGAAATGTAGAGCCTTGCAAATGAAGGCTCAGGATTTGGTCGATTCCAAAGCTCTCAATTTCGCACCTCCTCCGAATGTTAACAGGAATCCTATGCCTAATCATGGGGGTTCCATGATTAATGCCATAGAAGAGGAAGATCAACCATCTTCACTAATTGATGATGTTTCACAGATTCAAACACTATTGGCGGAAGTCAAGGCTCAACTCTTAAAATGCCAGGTGTTCCCGGGCTGTGAGGCTTGCTGCGAATCATGTAAAACTGCCATTAATGGTTGTGAGAGGCTAAGGTTCGGCATAGATGGCCTTATCAGAGATGGAATTTTACAGATTACCACAACGGCTCCTTCAACATCAACAACTCTTTCTTCAGCAACAATGGATTCTCCTACAACATCAATGATTCTTTCTTCAGTAACAATAGATCCTCCTACAACTGCAACAACTAGCATCCCCACTGATTCATCCACAACTCCAGCAATCACTCCATCCATTATTTCAACAAGTCAAAGTTCAGCAACACATACTTCTACAACATCAACACCAAGCTTATCAACGGAATCGCCTACAACACCATCAAACACTTATGAAGATGTATCAACGGTCACGATCTATTATGACCCGGCAACTGTTCATCCCAATAACAATTTCCAACAACAAAATGCAACACCTCCTGTCAGATCTCCAGTCACAATCTATTACGACCCGCATACCATCACAGTTCCTTCCGCTGCAGCAATCAGTCCGGTCACCATTACGGTACCAGGACCCGTTCCTTATGAAAGCAATAATGCCATAACTTGGCACTACGGCTCTGATCTCTACTGCGACAGAAAGAAGATCACTCTAGATTCATCAACCTCTTCACCACAAGTTGACAATGTTGGGGGAGGCAGAGGCTTCACCAAAAGCGGACGCCTTTTTGCCTCACAAACACCGAGACCCAATGCCGAAGCAGAAGCTGCTGCTAAGGCAAAAGGGAAGAATGTGGTACTGGAAGAGCCCATTGTTAAAGAAACTCCGAAGACGTCTTTTGAACAAGAGGTGGACGAGTTCATGAGAATAATCAAAAAGAGTGATTACAAAGTGGTGGACCAGCTTCATCGGACACCCTCCAAAATCTCTATATTATCATTGTTAATGTGCTCCGAAGCCCATAGGAATGCACTGTTGAGGGTCCTTCACGCAGCCTACGTGCCGGAAGAGATTACGGTTAATCAGCTGGAAACAGTGGTTGCAAATGTTAATACCAGTCATGGACTGGGCTTCACAGATGCTGATTTAACGACGGAGGGACGCAATCATAACAAGGCTTTACATATCACCTTAGAATGCAAAGGTGTTGTTTTTTCTCATGTATTGGTAGACACTGGGTCCTCGCTCAATGTCCTCCCAAAGAAAGCCTTGGTGAAGATGGAGTATGATGGTATGGAATTACGTCCAAGTAACTTGGTGGTGAGAGCATTTGATGGCTCTAAGAGATCAGTGCTTGGAGAGATTGATTTACCTGTGATGATTGGCCCACAAATCTTTAAAACTACTTTCTTCGTGATGGACATACAGCCGGCCTCCAACTATTTGTTGGGTAGACCCTGGATTCACGCCGTTGGCGCTGTTACATCTACCCTTCACCAGAAATTAAAATTTGAGTGGGAAGGCCAGATCATCACAATCTGCGGGGAGGAAGACATTTTCGTTAGCCAGCTGGCTACTTACAAGTATATAGAGATGGATGGGGAGATCCATGAGACTATGAGTCAGGGATTTGAGGAGGGTACCGCTCAAGGCTGGGGCAAGTTACTGCCAGTAGAAAAGAAAGAAGACCGATTCGGGTTGGGTTACAGACAAACTCGACAAGATCAACCAGAGGCTGCAACGGAGCCCAAATTTGCCAACGGGGGAATGCTTACCCCGGATGTTGTGAACAGTTTGGAAGACGAGGAAGAAGACAAACGCAACCTGGAGAAATGGATACGTCCAAGGATCCCGGGGAACAAAGTCTCTAACTGGTCTTCCCAGGAAATTATAAGAGTTACTCCTGCAGAGTAATTATGCTTAGAACAAGATTATGATGGCTGGTTTTGGAGATTCAATTCTGCTAAGGCAGGAATCGTGTTTGTGAATGGGGAGCTTTTAGGCCATTTCAATGGTTGGTTTGTGTTCTATAGGCTATGTCGAGATGATTGGTGGAGTTTGTTTTGAGGTTTGATGCTTGTGTGATCAGATTCGAAAGCTTGAAGGTTTTGGGGATTTTTGGCAATCTAACTTTGTGGGACGTTTTTGTCAAATGTGTGTTATGGAATGAGCTCCTTAGGGTTTGCATAAGAGGTCTTAATTGGTCCAGAGAGTTGTTGTGGCTCAGTTTGATTGGTATGGGCCAAATTGCATAAATGTCAATGGATGTGTACTTGAGGTATGGCACAAGTTAGAGTTGTTTCAAGGGGTGTCTTGGCCTCAGCTGAGTTTGTGGATGGACCTTGAATTGAATTTGTGCAGCTGGATCACTTGGATGATGAGATATCATAGGTTTTGCAAATTTCCCTCTTTGGAATTTCTTGAAGTGCAAGGCATAGAAACTTGTTATTTTTTGTGCAATCTTGATCAAAATGTGTTGAATTATGTTGTTATGATGTTTAGAAGTTGATTAGAGGTCATGAAATGGCTTGGCAAGTGAATTTGCAAAAATCCCTCTTTGGTGCACACTTGGAAATTATAGGATTTTTGCCAACTTTGAAAGGCCATATATTGAGTTCTAGGACGAATCAAGACATGTTCTTGTACTTTTTGAAACTGGGAAGACATAATCTACAACTTTCATGCCCAAGGATTTTTCATTTGAAGCATTTTTGGTAAAGAAAGAATAGGTTGAATATCTTTCCCAAAATGGAAAGTTTCCATTACAAGTCATTTCCAAAAATAGCAAGTTTGTATTTGGCTCAAAATTCTTCAACTTTGTGAACTTCCAACCACTTCAATGATCAATAAAGATCATAGAGACTCAAAATGATGATGATGACCCTTTGGTACCCTTGATGGAGCCTTCAGATGCCCTGATTTTGACTTTACTTGCTCAAGAAGTTACCCAATGATCAGATGACTTCCACAGTGAATTTCTTCATCAAATTTGGTACACATGATCCTTATAACATATTGAGACCATTAGAAACAAGAATGACCAAAAAAATTGGGATTAAGGCCTCTGAAAACAAAACCCTAATTTTAGGTCATTTGTGCCGGAAATCTTCAGTCTACTTCTATGCCTTTGCCATGCTTTGTGATCCCTTGACTTTTATGAACTTTGGGGATCATACTATGATCATGGAACACACATGGACCTTCTTGGTAAGCTTAAAGACCAATGGGATGGCTCAGATCACTTCTTGGATTGCTCAGATCACAAACCCTAGATGCAGATGAAATGAACTATGCAGTGGGATATGATATGCTTATGCTAATGCAAAAATGAAAGATCACAAGCCATGGTGTGAGAAAAAGTGAGGGCAAATTTTTGGTGTTTATAGGAAGAAAATGGTTTGAATGAGTTGTGTGCTTTTTTACGTCTTTTGAAATTGATTTAATATGCTTAAGATGTCTTAGCATTTAATAAGAAAAAAAGCTTGAAAATGAATTTGACAAAGTCATTGTATATTTAGAATGTGGTTCAAGTTTGAAAACAATAAGGTTTTGAAAAAGGGAGAAGAATTTGAAAGTTAAAGAAGGGGAGGAGATGAAGAGACTATCATAATGCACAAAGTAAAAGATAAGATAAGAAAGATCTAACCAGGATAAAGAAAGCTTTTTAGATACGTCAAGCAAATATTTCCTTCCTTTGGATTAAGCCACAAGAAACCAGAAAGCCAAGAATAAACCAAGCACCAGATGAAAGAAGAACTCAAGCCACAAGGTCAAAGCCAAAAATCCAAGCCAAGTCTTAATAGAGATCCAAAGTTAAAGGTCCTAGATGAATTGCAAGGTCTCAAATCACAACTCCAAAGCATATGATCAAGAACCTAAATCTAAGTCCAAACTCCAAATCCAAGCCAATGATAGTAACCAATAGTCTAAAATTAAAAGAACAAAGTTTTTTAGGGGTTTTTCCTTTAATAATAATCTCTTTATAAGAAAAATAAATGTCCAAGTGGACAAAGGAAAAAGAAGCATAAGCGTAAACAATATGAAATACAAAGCTAAAAGTATAGGCATAAAGTAAATAGGAAGAAATTAAATGACAAGAATTTAAATTGCAAGAAAGTAAATGACAAGAATTGAAGTGCGAGAACTTAAATGAAAAGAAAGTAAAGTTTGCACAATAATAATGTAAGTGTTAGTAATCCGATTCGGGACAAAATTTAGTGCTATGTTAAGTAATCGTAATTAGACTTATGTAAAAGTCACAACTATCTGAGGTCGATCAATAACAATTTATGTACCATACATGTTAGAGATATGATAAAGATCATACTCCTAAAACATCCAGCACAAGTAAAAACCAAGGAGGTATCAAGCACTAAGGCAATGAGATTAGTCCATTACTTAGGACAAACTTATGCATTAATCCAAAGTACCTCAAATGATCCATGATCAATTGAAAGGTAGATTTGAAATGATGAAAATTCATCAAGCACCAATCCAAAATTCATGAACAAGATGGACTCTAAACCATCCAATTGATTAAGAGAAATGAATGAAAAAAGAGAGGAAAAATTAGATCAAGATGGAGAGAAATGAAACCAAAATGAATCACAACATTAATCAAGTCATCATTAAGATCAATCACCTCTCTTTGTAGATTAAGGCATTAAATCTAGGCTAAATTATACCCATGGTGCTTTAAGTTATTTAATTGTAACAATTTGGTCCTTTATATTTTTTTCCGCAACAAACGGGTCCTTTAAGTTACCTAACATCTTCAAAGTTACCCTTGGCCACAAAATCCATTCCAAAAAAGGTGATGTGGCACAAACGTTGTTGTTGGTCCCTGTCTAGCCTTTCTCATGGCAAGTAGCTTAGAAACTGAGGAAGATTGTCGTGCTTGTACTCCTTGATTTTAGGCTAATGTTGATTGCCTAGTTTGGACTATGTGATTGTGTTGAACATTAGGGGCTGCATTGGTGGGAGTTTGAGATGGGATAGTAGTGATACTTTTGGATGTTGCATTGTTGAGAGTTTGAGATGGGATAGTAGTGGCACTTTGGGATGCTGCATCACCTTTTTTGGAACGTATTATGTGGCTAAGGGTAATGTTGAAGATGTTAGGCAACTCAAAGGATCCGTTTGTAGCGAAAAAAACATAAAGGACCAAATTGTTATAGTTAAATAACTTAAAGGACCCTGAGTATAATTTAGCCTTAAATTTATCATTAACACCCAAAGTCTATTGATATTGATGAGGATTTGATCAATCAAGTCATGGTCCAAGTCAATAGAAATCTAACATTAAAGAAAATGAAAATAAAAAATAAAATGATTAACATGATTTTTAAAATGATTTTAAAATGGAATAAGAAATGAAAAAAATGAAAAAGAAGCATCTAAACAACAAACAAAAACTTAAGAAAATCAAGATATGTTAGAAACAAGTCAAGAAGCCTAACATAATTTTTGGGGATTTTTAAAATGCATAAAACTAATTTTAAACCAATTAAAATGCAAGAAACAAGAGAAAAATAGCAAAAGGTAAAATAAAATTGTGAAAAAATCACACAAGGTGTACAATAATAAGAAATAATTTTGTGAATTTTTTTTTGAGATTTTTTGGATGAAAAATGAAATTAATATGAATTTCAAAAGGAAAATAAAATAAAATAAAATAAAAGCAAATAACAAATAAAAGAGGACAAAACCATAACCATTGGATTTGTGCTGTCTAGCCATATTATGTGCATCATGATGGACTTTAAGTTGAAAGGCACATAGGATCATTAAAACACGTGGACCGTTGGATCTACATGGATTGGCCAAAGTATGCGCATCTGAAGGTCCAGATCTAAAGGTACAAGGTGCAGCTCAATTTTTGTTGTATTTAATCACTATCGCATTTGTGCTACATTCTGATTTCAATTTTTATCTTGTGAAGATGGTTAAGGAAGGGAAATAGGTATCTCAAACCAACCCTGCTTGCAAGTGTCATCCAAAGGGTTTCCTTAGTGGATCTTTTCGACAAGTGCAAATTTTTGTTTGGGTCTCTGTTCCCTGGTTATTTTACTCACGCGAATTCCTAGGAAAATACTACCACTATTGTATTATCCTGTAATTACTTATGTTTAAATTCGGGGTTTTGGGATAGATTTTGAGTGAGAGATTAGAGTGAGGTTTTTGATGATTTTTCATTAAAGAGAGGTCTGAGAACCTGGTTTGGTTTTATTGTGTGTGTGCTCGTAATGATCTTACGATCCAATGCCTTCATACATTCAAAACAAGAATTGAGAGATTAGAGCGAATGCAGTTCCTCTTAAATCTAAAGGTAGGAGGATATTTTATTGTATCTTGATCAAAGCCCAATAGTGAACCTGGAAGGGTTTATTTTGTGTGTTGATCAAATCCTAATAGTGAAGTTGGAAGGGTTTATTTTGTGTCTTGATCAAAGCCCAAGAGTGAAGCTGAAATGGTTATATTTTGTGTCTTGATCAAAGCCCAAGAGTGAAGCTGAAAGGTTGATAGTAACTATCTTTATTTGAGTCCAATGGAACTTCTAAGGTCTGGATGTAACTATCTTGATTTGAGTCCAAGAGGAGGTTGTTGAGTTGCTGTCTTGATTTAAGTCTAAGAAGGGGTTGTTGAGTTGTTGTATTGATTTGAGTCCAAGAGGAGGTTGTTGAAGATTGAGTGTTGGGTGTCTTAGTTTGAGTCCTAAGAGATGACAGTATACAGGGTGTGTCTTAGTTATAGTCCAAGAGAAGATTGTACTTGGTTGTCTGATTGTCTTAGTTATAGTCGAAGAGAAGATTGGTTCCTTGTGGTGAGGTCATAGTTATAGTCCAACAAAATACTGACATTTGAGAAGGTGGGTCTTAGTTATAGTCTAAGAGAAGACTATAATTTGAATGTCTTGATTAAAGTCTAAGATTAAAGATGAAAGATTTCAATAGAGAGAATTCGTCATCTCTAAAGAAAGGAAAGTTAGTTTATATATGCCTTGATTGAAGCCCAAGGTTGAAGCTAAACAAAGAAAACCAACACTTCTGAGAAAAGTTTATATGTCTTGTACAAAGATCAAGATTGAGGCTAAAAGTTTGTAAGAGACTGACTCATGAAGGACATTTATCTGTCTTATACAAAACCCAAGATTGAGGCTAAAAAAGAGTTTGAATTCATCATATAAAACCTGATGCAATGTTTTGGGTTATGCCATGAATTTGAGTATGCAAAGTGATATGCTAAATGCCATGAAAAATGAGAGGGAAAATTTTGAGGTATTACACTCTCGGGTTGGGGAAATTTCATATTATTAACTGCTCGCTAAGCGGGTAAGGAAGATTTGACGAAAAAAATCCTGCAATGACAGCAAAACTCCTGTTACGATTTTTCATTCAAAAACTGCCTTTCACCATTTTTAATCACGAATTTCATTATAGAACCTATAACTAATACACATACATCATTTACAATGCACAACACACATCCATTCATCAATAATTCCTCAAAATCTACTCATCAAACCCTAGGTTTTTCCATAAAACCTCAACTAACATACCTAAGGACATCTACCCTAACATTCATATCATATACCCTTAAATGATGAAAGAGATCCCACCCTTACCTTAATTCGATGAAAAATCTCTCCCTTTCTCACGAAATCCTTGCCTCTAGCCTTTCTCCTCTTCTCTTTTCTTCACGCTCTTCTCAGAATTTCCACGATCAATTTTCACAAAATGATTCTTCAACTTCTCCTAATTCCAAACATAATCCTTGGACCCCTAATATGGAATCTCCATATTTCCCTCACTAATCCTTCGTCCAATTACAAACCTACCCTTTCACTAAATATTCCAATATTTATTTCAATATAATATAAATTATTTAAATTTATATAAATTAAAATAACATTATCCCTTCACTCAGCACACCACCAAACTTCACATAACACTTAACAATTTTCCAATTATTTAAATTAAATAATTAAATAAATAAATTGGGGCGTTACAACTTTGAGTTTGGGTGAGAAAGAAAAATGGGGATGGAAGTTGTTGTTTTCTTGGCGAGAGATGGATTGAGACAAAGAGTGTTTAACGAGGAAGAGAAGAGGAAAATTCAATTAAATTTTGACTCCCTTAATTAAATTATGACTCTTTTATTATTAAGAAATAAAAATTAAATAATAAAACACGAAAAATCATAACAACAGGGGGTGGCGCCCCAACCTGTGTTGTTTTTTTTATTCTTGCTAGGGTTTTAGGAGAATAAGTGGGGTTTAGGTTTTGAGATCCAAACGTTGTTACAAATTACACCCCTAGTGTTTAATTAAATTAATTAAACTAAATTCTTGGTTTAACTATTTAATTAGGGTTTAAAGGGTTTAAATAAGGAGAATAATTAGGATTAGGGTTAGAATTTGGAAATTAATTTTTTGGATTAAAAATTATTATTTTTAGTTTCTTGGGTTTCATCTAGGTTTTTATTAAATAGTTTTTTAAATTCTTTAAATTATTTGGTTTATCTATTTAACATGAAAATTATTTTTTCATATACATAAATTTATTTTAGTTCTGGATTTTTGGGAAATAATTAGTTTTGGGTATCTTAAAATTAATTTATAATTTTAATGTTGCTTATTTATAAGCTTGGGTTTTGGGGGTTTATTTAAATTAATCTTTTAATTTAAATTTAGGAATTGAATTTGTTTTTTTTTTTGGAATATATGGAGATTATTAAAAAAGTTACTTTATTTTTTTAATATAAATTTAATTGTATATTTGGGGTTGAAATCATTTTTGGATTTAGTTAATCATAAAATTTTCGGGATTTAAATTATTGAATAAGTTGGGGATTTAACAATTTAATTTTGGGATTTATTTTTTTTAATGTTAAAATATGAATTTAAAAATTTTGGGATTTAAATTTTTATCTATTTTTGGGAATTTAAAAGTTACGGGTTTGTTTGAATTAGGGTTTTGAAATGGGGTCTTAATTATATTTTTAAGTTACTTGGGGTCTCATATGTTTAGGGATTTAAAATTGGGTTTAGGGATGTAAATTAACTTTAGGGATTGATTTTAAAACTTGGGGTTTCACTTTTAGGGTTTTATAAGATTTTTGGGGGTTTAATGATTTTAGGGGTTCTTAAAGGATTTGGGGTTGACTTATGATGTTTTAGGGGTTTCGTTTAGGGATAATTGTTAAGGCTTTATAAAGGAAATATGGGGTTTCATAATGAATGTTAAAGGAGTTTTATTTCAGGGTTTATAGAAATTAGGGTTTTAGGAATTAATTAGTATGGGATAGAGCTCTATTTTTCGAGAGCATAAATAAAGGATTGGGATTTAGGGTATACTAACTACGAAGCTCTAATGCTTCTAATCTATGGTACGTAGGCATAAGGTTGTAAAACCCTATAGAGTACACTAGGGGATAAAATTAGGATTTTGGCCTTAAATCATATAATTTTTTATTAATTTTATTCATGGATGTGATACAAATAAACATACCCTTAGAAACCTAAAGAGGATCATATTGAGTACAATAGAGGTGAGAGGTGTCTAACACCTTCCTCCCGCTTAACCGACTTTTTACCTAGTTTTCTCTTATTTTGGAATTAAGGTTTATCACTTATTTTTCTAAAAATATGATGATGACTCGATAATTTTTAAGTCGACCGCGACAGCTGGCGACTCTGTTGGGGATAAGAGAGTCAATCCTTACTTTAGGATTTTTAGGCTTTTTGTTTGTGGGGATATTTCTTTTTATTTGTTTATATTTATTTTATTATTTTATTTGTTTTGTATTATTTTTATTTATTTGGATATTATTATTATCATATTATATCATCATTTTCTTGTCATCATATTGAGATTGAGAATTTTATTGTGTGGAAGCTAAAACCCAAGCTTGGAGAAAAACCTTAGAATTAGGATGTAGAGCGAAAGTGTTTATTATGAGATTGACATCTCAGCAATTCACGGAGGCTACACTCAGAATAGATCCCTCAAAGGTATCATCACGGAAGGGCTAGCCCTTGATGTAGATGATGATTTGGAAGTGATATGTGACTCCGAGAACCTAGATACCCTTCCAAATCATGGTAACCTTATGTATTCAACTCCAAAGAGTCGTTACTAGGTTCCTGCCTAGATATGACTTATCCCGAAGGATTACCATAGGAAGACTTGCTCCTTCTCATGGTAAAACAAGGGTATAGTCCGTAAGTTCTATGGTTGCCAATACCGTATATCCTACTTGTGAGGGGATTGGGTAGAAAACATCTAGAGCTAACCTTTTATAGGGAACCGGCCAAGTTTGGTCATGCTTTCATATTACCTTACCCAACCAAAAAATATAAAAAAAAAAGTATCATCATCTTCATGAAATTTTTGCATTTTTTATATAGAACCTTAAACATTTTTCCAGAAAAAAAAAACAAAGTTAAGGAAAAAGGGATTTCTTCAGTTGATTTTATTTTCAAATTATGAATAAAGGGCTACATCTATCATTTGGATTTAATATGTAATGAATAGAGCTTTGACCCTTGGTATTTTCTCTTTGCAAGGTTAATAAAGTATTTTGCATTTCTATTTATCCTTTACTTGGCTTACAACGAATAGATGTTTAAGATTAAAAAAAATAGTTTTCTTTGCATACTCATTCATACATTAGCATGCATATGACATAGATCATTGGAATATGAAAGGCTGATGATAAGTATAATGGATTGGATGAAAGGTTGAAGGCTGTTGAGGGATCCAATGTCTTTGGAGTTGATGCTTTGGAAATGTGCTTAGCACCTGACATGGTCATACCTCCAAAATTTAAGGCATCGGTTTTTGAAAAAATAAGGATGTGAGTTTTTCTAAAAATCATCTTAAGATGTTTATAAGAAATATGGCTGCTTATGCCACCAAGGAAAAGCTGATGATGCATATCTTTCAAGACAATTTAAGTGGGGAATCCTTAGATTGGCACATGCAGTTGGAGAGAGTTCATATCAAGAAAAGGGAAGACCTTGTTAATGCTTTCCTAAAGTAATACAAGTACAATGTGGATATGGCTCCTAATCGCTTACCATTGCAAAATATATCTCAAAAAGGGAATGAGTCGTTCAAGGAATATGCTCAAAGGTGGAGGGAACTAGCTTCTCGTGTGCAACCTCCATTATGGGAAAGTAAATTGGTGGACATGTTTATGACTACTCTACTGGCACCATACTATAAGAAGATGATTGGATCGGTATCAATAGGAGTATAGTTAGAGGCAAGACCATGAAAGTGTGAGGTGAAGACTTTTAAACTGATATTTACTATAGATAGATATTTTCACTCATTTTTATAAGCCGACGATTTATTAAATCCACGATGGCATACTAATTACATACTGATATTCTATCATAATCCATTTTAATTTAAATTTCTAATTTCCTTTTAGTTCCCTTTTTCGCCTAAACTAAAATATTATTCGCCTTAGCTAAACATAGTAACACCCTGATAGCATTAGTTTGATTATCAAGTATTTATGGGATTGATATCTTTATTACTATGCGATTAAGTTTTATACTTGCAGTTAGTACACATAAGACTCAGAAAGTTGCGATCACAAATTTGAGTTTGCCTTTGTTAAAATCATTTTGAACAAGATCCCTGAAAATAAAATATTGTGAAGTTTTATGACCTAAGAAATGATGATAATTACAAAACCCTCATTTCTTTCTTTCCTCTAATGGTGGCACTTTTGCATCTAGAGACACAAGAAATTGACTATCTGTAACTAGGAAACCAAAAATATCTTCTCATTTGGTTACGTCGAAGGTGTAAGTTTTCTTAGGAAATCTATCATTTTCTTTAGGTTCTGCAGGATTTTTCCCATTTGTAGGTGTAAGCAACTTACATACATATAAGGGGCCTGGCTTTAACTTAGCCATGTCAACCTTAGGCTCCTCAACATGTTCATATTCGACCTCAGACACTGCATCTTGGTCTTGCATGTTGACATTAGTTATACGCTTTTTTTACCCTTACTTGTTCTGGCCTTTTTATCCTTCAACCTCTCGACTTGTCTAACTCTATCTGTCAATTGGACCATATCTCTCAGATTTTAAGCATTTAGCTTCTTCCTAATGGAATAGTCTAGCCCACCAGCATCCAGTTCGACAAGCTCGTGTTAAGGAACCTGGGTGAATCACCTTATGTTTCAATAGATGGAATTTGTTTAAGTAATCATCAATTGATTCAACAAACTTTCTCTTAACTCTTGACAATTCTTTTGAACTAATCTTAGATTTCCCCATGTAAAACTGCTCATAAAACAATCTCTCTAAACACGCCCATACATGGATTGAATGCATAAATAGGGTAGTAAACCATGTGAATGCATTCTTTTTTTAGAACTATGGATGTATCTCATCCTCAGGTTCTCTTTATTTACAATGTCACTTGCTTCGGCTATGTAACAAGCAATGTGTTCGACATTAGATTTGCAGGTATCACAAGCGAATTTTGTAAAGTTATGGACCTTTAATCCCCTTGGTAGCTCTGTCTGTAACACATATTCAGATAAGGGAGATGTATAATTTGGCCTTTGCAAGCCCATATTAACTCTATTTTAAGCCATTATTCTCTTAACAATGGTTGTCAAGTTATTTTCTCCTAACAAATTCCCCCGTCGAACCTGATGGACAACTTGGTCAACATCCTAGTTTCGATTAACTACTACTACATGTGGATTACCTTCCTCATGATGTATTTATTGCTCGACCTGTTGAGGATTCTTTTGATGTCTTTGATCCACAATATCTTCTAAAACTACTTCCTCATTTCGAACCTTCCTAACAGCCTGGGGTTGTGCACCTGGTCGAACCTATATTTGGGGATCAACAATAAAATCATCAATTCTAATCATTTGAGTTTCCAATTGTTGGCAACTCTGATCCATCTGTTTCGTTATTGCCATATCATGGTTACTCTCATCCACCTATTTCCTTATTGCCATGACATAATTTGTTATCAATGCAGGCATTACTTGGGAACCAAATACCACACCCATATGGGGCGGTATATTTCAACAATGGTTACTTATGGCAGAGCTAGATGCCATAACGAGTGAAAACATATTTGCATTACTATCCATATATGTCGAAGGATTATTTTGTAAACTTTCTATAATTGTTGTTGGCATTCCACAAAGTTGTTCATGCCCTGGTATGGGCATTGTGAAGTTTATAGAAAAAGGGATAAAGTTTGTCACGCCAATTGGCCTGGGAGTCACTGGGTTACTTTGGGGTATTGGTGACAAAATAGTCCCCTCATGTGGAATCGTTGATGTAGTTGTTGTGGATGGCATTAATGTGGTACTAGCAATCGAAGTAATGGGTTGATTTATAGTTGCAAAAATTGTTCTCATTCAACACTATTAGAAGATTGGTCTCCATTATTATTTCTTGCATTCACCATTCTTCTAATGTATTTTCTAACAGATTTCCTCACTTCTATCTTGGTTATTTTACCACACCTTAATCTCATACACTCTCATTTTTAAAAAACAAAAAGTTGATGAAACACAAGCAGAAAATTTAGACTTTTCAACACAAATAAGTAAAAACAAACACATAAAAAATGGTCTCACTGGGTGTGCCAATTTATTTACTGTGAAATTTGGTAAACAAATATAAGTTTCTATTAATACTTAAGGGATCAAACTCGAAAATATCCCGGACATATTTGTGTGTATTTATTATCATAAGGTTGTCGAAGTAGAAAAAAAACTCCTTGAAAATGTTTGTTGTGATTACTTGTAAATAAGACAAATGTTCAAAGAACGAAATGACTAGAAGTAAAATGCAAGTAAAGTAAAGAAGAAGCTTTGTATTTGAAATAAAAATGTAGGAAAAGAAAAGGTTGAAATTAAAGTGCAAGTAATGTAAAATGACATGAAAATTAAAGGAAATTGAGAAGGAATTTAATGCAAAAAAATACTTTTAAGGTAAAATTGTTGGAAATGTATAAAACGGTGGAACGCATAAATACATATTTCCTCACTCATTTCTCAAGATGTAGGTACTTTGAGTATTACAAAAATTTGTACAATTTATGGACCCTTACAAAATGAATCTAAGTATCCTTATATACTACTCCATAATAATTATCTAAGATAAATAGATTACCCTCATGGTGACACGTCATAAGTTCATGCAGCGGTTTTCCCTGACATTCTCCCACGTCTTTCTATATTACCGTTAATGCTGATGCAGTTCCCTCCTTGTGATACTATTTGAATTTCTTAACTGCTTTGATGGGTGCCAATAACTAATTATCCTCATTGAGCCCTTCAACATCGTCCATGTTAAGATAGCATGCTTTATCATATAGTCCATTATAGTGATGAACTCCACATGTAGCATACAAGTCAGCATTGTTTCCATTATAGTGATGAACTCCACATGTGGAGACTAATCGACATTGCTTTCATTGTAGTGGTGAACTCCAACCTTAGCCAACATAGCATAGTATTCAATTTCACTAAGTCCCTAATTTCCTCATCACGTCCTTCGACCAGTATAACCCTATATGACTTCCAACCTTGATTCATAATATACATGTGGATGTACTCTATTTTTTAACTTTCATGGGGCACATTTATGGCTAAACTCATGAGTACTTGCCATTTATAGTTAAGTTGAAAAATCTAGTGTAATAGAGGGATGCTTGTTCATCTTCCTTATTCTCTTTGTATGTTTCTTGTTGGGGTTATATGTAAGTAAATTGTAAGAGTTTGTATCTTTATTGATCATGGCGTTGTGTATAATATATTCATGCGTTAGTATTCAATGTTATCCTTGTTTACATATTTACCTTTAGATTTGAACCATGATTGAGAAATACTCTTCGGGTCTAGATCTAGGATAATCATCTATTAGATTCTAAATGCTAGACATAGATTTAAGTTTAACATTCACATTGTGTATCGAATCCTAATGCTTATAGGTTGATTGATAAAGTGAGAGATCATTGATTAAATAATACAGTATATCTCTCATCGACGTGTCAGACATGAAAGTTGATGTTAGTGATATGTGATGATATTGATGAATGTCTATATTGAGCATAATTGATTGGTAAATTACATGTTCGATCGGTGGATGAAATTCAGTCGTGATAAGCTTTCATATCTCTCTGAAACTTTAGTTATTTATTCATTTGTTTTACATATTGTAGCTTTAAAACCAAACCATGTAAACTTAAGCTTAAGAACATAAAGACCGTTGAATGACATTGATATCACACTAATCCTTATGGAGACAATGAAATCAACATACTTACTTTTACTTGTTGCTTTACCACTTCAACAAAATAGAGTCATTGTCGGGGATTGGTGTTTCGATATTAACTGCATAACAATAATATCTATCTTTTTAAGCTTTGTACATTTGTCTATATTTGTAAGTTTTTTTTACCTTTGTCTATATTTTTGAGCTTTTTACATTTGTTTATGTTCTTGAGCTTTATTCATTTGTCTATATTTTTGAACTTTGTTCATTTGTCTGTATTTTTTAACTTTGTTAATTTGTCTATATTTTTTAGATTTGTACACTTGTCTATATTATTTTTTATCTTTTACCTTTGTGTATATTTTTTAGTTGTACACTTGTCTATATTGTATACATACTTGTTTAATTTAAAGTTGTTAGGAAATTATTTTGTGTTTTTCCAAGAAGCTTGTTTTAATATTATCTTGAATAAATAAGGAGTGATTGTTTCAAGTTGATTGCATCAACAAGAAAATTATATGGTAATGATAAAAGTGAAGAGAATGTACATTGTCAAGGTACGTGTTTAATGCTTTCGAGAACATATCATGAATATGAAACTTGTAATTTGTACAAATGCCATGCCATTCATTCTTTTTTCAATAGATGTTCATATTTCAATCACTTTAGATTTTAACCAAAGGTGAGGAATCTTCCATTGTGTACTATATACACATGAGACAAACAATTCTTATTTTAACTCGTTTGACTTATGTTTAATCTTTCATTTGTGTTAAATTGTATAAATGTATGAAAATGATCAAGGAATTTTGTTTGATTTTGAGAAAAAATACTTGACCAAAAGTAACTTACCTTGTGAGTAAACGAGAATTCTTTAACCCCTTTGAACCTTAGTGTCAGGACCTATATCAATTTTGAATGGTGGCAATTTTCCTTAGCATGCAAAGTGTAGTTCATCATTGATTTTTTGTATGAATTCTGAATTTGTTTTTTTTTTTAAAACACTTGAACCTTCAACTATGAATTGTGATTTGAATTTTTACCTTTGCCTTAGAAAGTTTGGGAGAATTCACATTACAATGATTGGTTGTATTCAAGTTGGGTAGAAAAATGTAGGTTGCTAAGATGTTGAGAATGAAAAAGAAAAAATTGAAAAAAGAAAGAAAGTTGTAAACCAAGAAAAGAAAGAACATTGTTGGAACAAAATGAAAAACAAATTATGTGCTAATAAGTTATGTGAAAAGGTGTAACAATTGTGCAATGAGAAAAAGGTGAAAGATGTTGTAAAATGCTTGAGAAATCGAGAAGTGATCACTCTCATTTGTTTAGGCAATATCTTTGTTTCAATTACTTTGAGAAATGGTCTATCTTTGTTAATCAAGCCACATTACAACCCTTGAAGTCCTTTTTATTTGTGTTTTATGCTTTCAATATGATTTTTTTTAGGATGAATGCATAATTTGATATTGATGTTAGCAAGATTGTTGGGTGTGAGTCAAGTCCCTCATGGTTTTTCTTCTTCCATTGATGAAGTTGATGTTATATGTGATTCATTTTTGAAAGTTTGTTTCATTAGAATTTTGACATGTGTTTTGTGCTTAGAAATTTGTTTTATGGTCATGGTTTCATTGTAGTATAATAGTAAGCATTACTTTGCTTGGACTTTTACAATTTTAAACATCCAATTGTTTTTGTTTCTAAAAACTTATTTGATCATGATTTCTTGATAGTTGCTCTTGTTTGATTAGGTTTGATTGACCATTGTTTGAGGACAAACAAAGTTTTAAGTTGGGGAGAGTTTGATAAGTGTAAATTTTGACTAATTTTGTATATTAAAACTTGACATTTTTCGGCTATAATTTGTGATTTCAATGATTAATTACCCCGATTTTTTCATATAATCTTATATATTTTGAAATTGGCTTTGGCATCTTTGATGTGTGTGCTAAGTGTACAAAGCAATAAAGGATACCAAAGCCAATTGAAAAATATAAAGGGCATAAAACCAATAAATTTGAGCAAAGCCAAAGTGTTGAAAATAAGCAGCTTTGCCGGACAAGAATTGGCAATGAATAAGCAAGCTCACCCGACAAACTTTGGAGAGCTATGGGCGAGCACAAATAGAAGCCTTACAATGACAAAAGGTGGTCATGGTCTTCCAATGAGGATTTATAAAATTGAGCTCGTCGGGCGAGGCATTGTTCATCGGGAGAGCGTCGTTGGGGGGAGGCCTTTGTCGCCGGTCGAGATCAAATATTTTGAAAGGGAGATTTGATGCATTTTGACTTAATGATGGGCCATAAAATGACTTTCGTCGGGCGAAGTCCTGCTCGTCAGGCGAGACAAGAAAAATATAGTTTTATATATAATTGAATCTCATTCATATTTAGAAGGGACTCTGAAATTTATTACATTTCAGAGCCATAAATTTTAGTTAGGATAGTTAGATACTTAGAAAACAACAATAGAGGTTGCATCTTGAAGATCTGAAGTTGGATATGCATAAATCGACGGGATACTATGAGGGATGCTTGTTCATCTTCCTTATTCTCTTTGTATCTTTCTTGTTGGGATTATATGTAAATGTAAGAGTTTGTATCTTTATTAATCATGGCATTGTGTATAGTATATTCATGCGTTAATATTCAATGTTATCCTCGTTTACCTGTATACCTTTAGATTTGAACCATGATTGAGAAATAATCTTCTGATCTAAATCTTGGATAATCATCTATTAGATTTTAAATGCTAGACATAGATTTAAGTTTAACATTCACATTGAGTATTGAATCTTAATGCTTTCGTGTTATTTGATAGAGTGATAAATCATGGATTAGACAATACGATAGATCTCTCATCAACGTGTCAGACATGAACGCTGATGTTAGTGATACGTGATGATATTGATTAATGTCTAGATTGTGCATAACGTATTGGTAAATTACATGTTCGATCGGTGGATGAAATTCAATCTTGATCATATCTTTCTGAAACTTTATTTATTTATTCATCTGTTTTACCTAGCATAGATTTAAAACCATACCATACAAACTTAATCTTAAGAACGTAGAGATTGTTGAACGACATTGATATCGCACTAATCTCTGTGGAGACGATAAAATCAAAATACTTACTTTTGCTTGTTGCTATACCATTTAAATGAGCATTATGTCCCATAACAAGAAAATCTCCATTGGATTATTTGATAAAATTTGAAAAATGCTCCAATATCAATGAAAATAAAGAAACAAGTGACCATCTCTAGCTCTTCTAGTGGGGCATAATATTGAGCAATGACATGTGCTACAAGTGAAATTATTTGGCTATGCAATCTACTAAATACTTTTGAAGTTCCATGCACATGTCATAAAACTTTACACTATGATAATCAAGCAGCCATTCTTTTAGCTGCAAACTCTAATTTTCATGAAAGATCCAAACACATTGCAATGGATTGTCATTTCATAAGAGGCCATATTCAATCAGGAGCTATCACTATAATTCATGTATGAACTCATCAACAACAAGATCAAAATTTCATCAAATCATTAGGCGCCAAGACATTTCATGACTTCTTGCCCAAGTAGTTCACAACCCTCACTCTCCAACTTGAGGGGAGTATTAGAGATTAGATTAGGGTTTATCATAACCAAATTAAGTTGAAAGTTAGTTATCACTTTTACACTTTCATCTCTATATTTTATTGTTATCTTAACTCACCTAATTTCTAATTTAAAGACTCGTATTATAATATATAAACAACCCTATGTAATCATTTGATTAAAAAAATGCATGAAAGAGTTTTGCCATAATGAAGATAAAGAAAACCATGATGTACGTGCTACATAATCATGGTGGAAATGGATGGAAATGGCGTGTAACTGAATTAGTTACAATACCTAACTTAGTAAGAGAAGAGAAAGAAGAGTTTAACAATGCACAATAATACTTTCTATATCCATATTTTATGTTTTAGTTACATTGCACAAGAGTTTATATAACAAGACCTAATGGGCTTAGTAAGCCCAATTCACAACATAAACATGAGTTAACTATGCTAACTTAGTCTTCTTCATCATTTGGTCTTTTATCGTCAATGCCCCCCCCCCCCCTCAAACTTAAGGAAAAACTGTCTTGACTGAGAACCATGAGTTTGGACAAAATTCTTGAAACGCAATTTGTTAGAAGATGACGTGAATCTAGAAGGCAGGGTTGAATAGATCCCTTTTTAAAATTAACTTTTCAAAAATTAATTGAAAAATATCTTGCGGAAGTTCCCCGGAAAACTCTTCTAAAACAAAATAAAGTCACAGGTGATCGAATATGCGCTTGAAACCAAATGTGAGGTAAATGTTGATAAGAAGAGTTAATACAATGCAAATAATCCGCTTAAATTCACCACAATTGATAATACACTCTTAACAATGAATAATAAGAAGAAAATAAGCACAAAAGAAATGATTTTGTGTGTTTTGACTTTTTCTCAAACACTTGGTGTGCACTCACACAAAGTGTTATTTGAATGTTCAAGTAGTGCATAATTTTTCACAAAGTTGCTATCAATTTTGAAAGCAACAATTATCATATAGTTGGTGTTCACTAACTATCACAAAACAGAATTTTTCAAGTCACACAAAATCAAAGTATGCAAAAAGTAAAAGAATAAAGCGAGTAAAGAACACACGATATTTGTTTAGGAAGTTCCTTCATCGTCATCGCTAGAAGTACTCTGCCCCCAATCCTCAACCGAATTGGGATATGTCATTAAAATTGCAATTGTTTTTTTACAAGAAGAAAATTGGAACAATAAACCAATCCAAATTGCAATTGTTGAATAATTCTTCTTGCCCCTTGATTCGTGATGAACCAAGTCCTTCACGCGCATTGAGAAAGCCTCCTATTAATTGATCCCTTCTTGCAAGGATATACAATCCTTCAAACTTTGAGCATAGCTTAGTTTCTTCAACACTTGTAAACTAACAAAGATCTTAGTAATCCTCCACTTAAAGTGATATGAATGAACGATCGTCTTGATCTTCAATCTCCCTCACTCAGCTGAATCTACGAACGATAATTGTGTGCAAAACCCCCCAAATCCTCTATGATCTTGGAGGAGAAAACCCTTAATGTTTTTCCAAGAAAAACCCACACCTTCAAAACCCAATCTGAAATTTCTATTTCACGGTTGAACGTTATCTTCGTAATTTGCACCTTGATCGACAAAAATTGTTGTGTGTGATTGTTGATTGATGTAAAGAAAAAGAAGATGAGAAGAAGAGTGTGTATCTATTTCACTTTTCTTGTTCACCTCTCAAAAGAAATGAAAATATCTATTTATATTGGTTAGACAAAATAAGAATATAGAAAGTAAAAATAAATGAAAAAAATAGTAACAACGGTGATGAGCCGACTCAAACAGGGGATGAATAAACCTGAACAATCATGTGAGTCGACTTAAATTTCTGGTCAGTCGGCCTGTTGGGACCCGAGAGAACTGGAGGAAAAATCACTTCAATTGAGTCTGCTCATGGCAAGAAGTGAGTCGACTCAATTCTGAATGAGCCGACTTGTTCAGTCAGCCTGTTGGGACCCGAGAGATCTAGAGGAAAAATCACTTCAATTGAGTCTTCTCATGGCAAGCAATGAGTCAACTCAAATATGAATGATCCAACCTGTTGAGTCAGCCTGTTGAGTCAGCTCTTGTAGTCAAAATTTCTTCAATATGATTTTTATTCATGAGATCATTCCTTCTTTCTTGTGTTCCCCACAACATTTCAATCATACCATGTTTTTGACATTATTCAAAACATATGCCATGTCTCACAAACTCCCCCTTTTTGGTGATGGCAAAAACTTATTAAAATTGTAACATACGAGCGATTATACCATACTCCCCCTGAATATATGCCACCAACATGAAATACTTTACAATCTAGACATATCTCCCCCTTTGACAACATCAAAAGGAGGGGAAAATGAGTAACCAATATCAAATAACAAGAAACAAACCATGAGAATACCAATTGCAATAAAATTCAAACATCCACAAACACACAATAAAAGATGAATGAAAACCAATGATAAATAACAAATAACCAACCATAATAAAGGAAACATTATCCAAATAATGATAAAAGGAAAAGAAGTCAACATACAAAAATAGCAACAATTGTCATGTGAATAATACAAAACCAACAAGAATGCAAGTTAAAATGAAATGTGATGCAAGAATTCTCTTCATGAAATGCTTGATGAAGATGAAATGAATTATGAAAAGAAATGTATGTTATGAAAATAAAATGATTAATGGCATTAAATAAATTCAAATCAATCATAAATTTATGGTAGAAAGCAAGAGGCGCCGACCTAGGAAGTCTAAATATGCAGAAAACACGTATTTTCAAAGCATGGGTCAACTCAAACATGCTAGAGATCGATGTGCAAGGTTCCATGAGCCGGTGCATGATTCGACCTGTTGGGACCCGAGCGTGTAGGATGGGAAGACACCACAATTTTCTACAATATCATACCAAATCATCATAATATCACACCACAATGAATCCAAAAGACAAATATATTACTATTTTGATATTTTGAACAACACAATAGATAAATAAGAACACATACTAAAGCACACACACACTTATTTATTTTATATCATAGATGTCTCACAAATATCTATATATTAAACAAGATACTTGACACAAACATAGTGGAAATGATATTACCTCGTAGATGTGAAAATGTAAGGTGAATAATCAAATGCAAACACTTCAATAAACGAGTTATTAGTAAAGAAATATATTGAGTCAAACAATAATATATAATAGACATTTTCAAGATTAAGATCGATCCAAAATGTCAAGAACACCAAGTTCCCTACGAATATGAAAGAAAGGTTCAGTGGCTAGTGGTTTTGTAAAAATGTCGGCAAGTCGATTTGAACTTTCAACATATTCAAATACCACATCTCCTTTCTCTACATGATCTCTAAGGAAGTGATGTCGAATTTCAATATGCGTAGTGCGCGAATGTAAGATTGGATTTTTGGTATGGTTTATCGCACTAGTGTTATCACATAGAATTGAAATATTTTTAAGAATAATATTGAAGTTGAGTAATTGTTGTTTTAGCCATAAAATTTGGGCACAATAATTTCCGGCCGCAATATATTCCGCCTCGGTTGTTGACAAAGCGACGAAAACTTGCTTTTTGTTATTCCAACTAACAAGAGAAGTTGAAAAGAAATGACAAGTGCCACTAGTAATTTTCCTATCCACTTTGCAACCGGCAAAGTCGGAATCGGAAAAACCTACCAAAGAACAATCACTACCCTTAGGATACCAAAGACCAAACTTAGAAGTACTACAAAGATATCTAAGAATGAGTTTAACAGATTTTAAATGTGTTTCCTTCAGGAAAGATTGAAACCTAGCACACATACAAACACTAAACATTATATCCGGACGAGATGCGGTAAGATAAATAAGAGAGCCGATCATACCTCGATACCTTTTTAATCTACATCCTTACCATTTACATCACGATCGAGACTTGCCACCATAGGCATTGGTGTATCAATAGGTTTCGAATTTTTCATATCAAACCTTTTGAGAAGTTCATTACAATACTTTGTTTGACTTATGAAGGTGCCTTCTTCAAGTTGTCTAATTTGGAGTCCGAGAAAGAAATTAAGCTCCCCCATCATACTCATCTCAAATTCACCTTGCATAGAAATTGAAAACTCCTTGACTAACTTCATATTAGTAGACCCAAAAATAATGCCATCTACGTACACTTGACCTAATATTGAGTGATTTCCTTCTTGTTTAATGAAAAGAGTAGTGTCAACCTTTCCTCTTGAAAAACCTTGATTTAACAAAAACTTACTAAGGCGCTCATACCAAGCTCTAGGAGCTTGTTTGAGACCATAAATAGCACATTTTAGCTTGTAAACATAATTAGGTATTTCATGATTTTCAAATCTGGGAGGTTGACAAACATACACTTCCTCATTTGTGTATTCGTTAAGGAATGCACTTTTTACATCCGTTTGATATAGCTTAAAATTTTGTGAGCATGCAAATGCAAATAAAAGGCGTATAGTCTCGAGTCGAGCAACAGGAGCATAAGTTTCCTCATAGCCTATGCCTTCCTCTTGGTTATACCCTTGAGAAACAAGACGGGCCTTGTTGCGAGTAAATGACCTCGCGAAGGTGGAACAAGGTACCAAACCTCGTTTCTTTTAAACTGATTAAGTTCCTCTTGCATAGCTAAAAACCAATTTTCCTCGAGTAAAGCAACTTTGGAGTTTTTAGGCTCAATTTGAGAGACGAAAGCATAATGAAAACAAAAATTACTTATCCTTGATCGAGTGGTGACTCCCTTTGAGATATCTCCTAGAATATTGATGGGTGATCTTTAGAATTTTTCCACTCCAAAGCTAAGTCATTTTGAATTGATGCACTATCTTCATCTTTGAGTTTAGATCCTATCTCCAGCTCCTTCTCAGCTATATCCGGAATGGGTTTAACACGAGACACATCCTGATCTTTAAAAATCTCTTCAAAGGAAGCACCTGCCCCAATAACAACACTACCTTTTCCGACAATTTTCAGCCAAGATTCATCAACAAAAACATGCACAGATTCTTCAACAATAAGAAATCTCTTGTTGTATACTCTATATGCTTTACTTGAATTAGAGTACCCAAGAAAGATACCTACATCTGCTTTTGAATCAAATTTCCCAAGATTTTCTTTACCATTATTTAACATAAAACATTTACATCCAAAGACATGGAGATGAGATACATTTGGTTTTCTACCTTTTAAAAGTTCATAGGGTGTTTTATTTAAAATAGGATGAATGATCACCCTATTTAACACATAACATGCAGTGCTTATAGCATCGGCCCAAAAATATTTAGGAAGAGCACTATCATTGATCATAGTTCTTCCTAACTCCTCTAACACACGATTTTTACGTTCCACAACACCCTTTTGTTGTGGTGTTCTAGGAGCGGAAAAATTATGTTCCATACCATGTTTTTCACAAAACTTTTCTAAAAGATGATTTTCAAATTCACCTCCATGATCACATCAAATAGTTACAATGTTAGTATTAAGTTTGTTTTGAGATATATTGGCAAATGTTTCAAATGCGAAGAAAGTGTCATTTTTACTTGCTAAGAAAATTTGCCAACAAAATCTTGAGTAGTCATCTACAATAACAAAACGATAGTAATTTCTTCCTAGACTTTTGACTCTAGATGGACCAAATAAATCCATATGTAGAAGTTCAAAAGGTCTAGTTGTTGAAACTATGTTTTTGGATTTAAAATAGATCTTTGTTTGCTTTCCCATTTGGCAAGCATCGCAAAGATGATCTTTAGTGAACTTTATTTTAGGCAAACCAACTACCAAATCTTTGGAGACAATTTTACTAAGCAAGTCAAAATTAATGTGTGCTAAGTGTCTATGCCAAAGCTAAGAATCATCACTCTTAGAGACTAGACACTTATGATCATTAATAGATACCACATTCAAATCAAGCATATATACATTATTTACCCTCAAGCCCTTAAACATAGCATCCTTCTTATCACCATGTTTAATTATGCAACCTTCTTTTGAAAACAATACATTGTATCCCTTGTCACATAATTGACTAATGCTAATAAGATTATGTTTAAGGCATTCAACTAAAAGGACATTAAAGATAAATGTATAAGATCGATTACCTACACTAACTTTACCGAGGATATCACCATTGTTGTTATCACCATAGGTAACAAAGCCTTTATTCTTAGCCACAAAGTCATAAAATAAGGAGATGTCACTCGTCATGTGTCTTGAGCATCCACTATCGAGAAACCATCTTTTCTCTGTAGTCTCAAGACACTCCACCTACATGATTAAACAAGAGAGAGAGGTACCCAATTTTCATTGGGTCTTTATGTGTGAGTGAAACCTTGGTTGCATTTGGGCAACCATTGAAAAATGCCTTTAGGAACCAAAAATCTCCTAAATCGGCATTTAGCAATAATGTGACCCCTCTTGCAAAATAAAGACACCTCAAGAATGGTTTAGAATCACATTTTATATTTTGATCTTTCACTACATAAGTATATCTTTGATATGGATTATTCATAGATTCTCTAAAATTTGAATAATCAATAGCAAAGGTCATCTTAGGTTGCGATAACTTATCTAATTTGGCTTGAAGAGTTTTGACTTCCTTTTGCCAAATACAACATGTTTCACAAATATGAAAGTTATACCATTCTCGCTTGTCTTCTTTCATAGATTCCACCATAGATTGCTTAAGAGCTTTCACCGTGTTTTGATTATCCGATACCTTTTTCTCTAAATATTTAAAAATACGTTTATCGGATGCTACACACTGTAACACCCCAAAATTTTCCCTCTCATTTTCATAACATCTAGTATCATTTTCGTACTTAGCATTGCATTCGTTTCATAGAAAGATGAAGCGATAATGCTCGTTGTTGAAGTATAGAGTATGGTAGGGATTTTGCTTCAGATGTGGCTATCTAGTTATGATCCGATCCGGATGGAAGTTTGACATAATCTCGGTCAAACTATCAAGAGAATATTTCAACTACAAGTTTTTGTGTCGTGGGTTATTTCTCAGGCATTGAGGGTCTCAAGTCCATTTATCTTATGTGAAAGAGGTTAGAATACCAAGCAGTGATTAAGGAGAAGTTTGGTTCGAAGGTCAGGGGTTATCAGGTTGTGGAATTCAAGAATTTCACGGTCGAAGATGCACAAAGCTGGATCATTTCCAACTAGTTTCATGCAGTACGTTGAGTTTAATTTTTCAAGCCATAATTATATCTTTAAGGCATGTTCATAATAAAGATTTCAGGTCCAACTTGTTTCAAAAGGGCTACAAGCGCAAGATTGAGTCATTGAAGATCTTAATTCAAGTTACAAATTCTAAGTCAAGATTACCATGTGAAGCCAACCTATTAAGTTTTGGTTACTCTTTTGGTCATTCTTTTAAGAGATAATCATTTGGTTTTATGGAAAATTTACTCAAGAATTATTGATTCGACCTCACAAATACGGATACAATTCCAATTCCCGGTAGGCCCATTGTCTTTTAATTCCAATGTCTAACAAAAATTAGGCATGAAGGTTATAAAATATGGAGAGACAATCACGACTACTAAGTAACTTATAACAGAAGGTGGCCTTAAGGAAAAGTTGTTTGTGATCTATTATATTTTCTCGGCAAGATGAGGAAGGTCGGTAAGGTTGCAAGAGCAATAGCCATTATGAACCATTTAATCCCTAGCATCAATGGTTCCCAAGCAAGCTACGGAAGATCAGTTATGCATAGAATAAAACAAATATACTAGGGGAAGACGGAAATGCACAGGAAATATCAAGTCAAAAAGAAATATAATAATAATATTTTCCATTCCAAATTAAGTCACAGTACAAGGAAAAGAGGGGGGCAACGCCCTGATGGTTCATAGCAGGAAAAAATTCAGTACTAAGATGGAAGTTGAATAACGAACGGAGAAATTCAGATTTACAGAAAACTAAAAATAAAAATAGGAGTTTACACAAATTGATAACAGAGCAAAAACGGTTATAACATCATAACCGAATCAATAACATAAAATTCTATAGAAAATTCCTAACAAAAAATTTCCTATTATTCTTCATGCTGATTCAGGAGAAAACTTCATCAGCTCAGCATTATTCGTCATACCGGATCTTCGACAATTTCATGGATCATCATCTTCGATCTCTTCCGCAACCACTCATCAACCTCCCTCCAATTTCATTCGATGATCTTTATCATTCCATGCCAACACCCTCAATCCTAAGCAACTCCATCCTCACAGATTCACGAAACCACGAAATATGCAAATTCAGTTACAATAGGAGAACAAGAATCTTGACAGAAACAGTTGAAGAAGTTAACACAGAAACCAGGAAATTCATTGATTTTCTATATTAGTGACAGAAAAAAACAGAAAAAATTCAGCAATCCACAAATTGTTTCACTCTCCATCAATCATCCATAATCGCATCTGCAAAAGTTCGAGATGGCAACCACGATTCAGAGACATACAAAAGAAGAAGAAGAAGTTTGTAATCATGGTAGATTCGACAAGGAAAAAGGAGAAGAAGAAGATGTGAAGTGTTTCAAAGCCATACCTAAACCGTTTCGATACAATCAGCATCGTCATCAGTTCATCTTCCTCAATATCTAGAATCTTTCCTCAATCGTAACCATCGTTAATTCACAACAATCTTCCATCATCAATCTCTCTCAAACTTAGAACTTCCATCAATCTTGAAATAAAACCTTCTACAGAAAAACCTTCTTCAATCTCCAAAGAACTTCATCAATCTGCAAAAATCTTGTTCGCTCTCCTTTAACCTCCAAAACACTTTCCAAGACCCTTCTTCAAAGAACTCAAAAACACAAGGATCCATTGTCGTCATCATTCTTCAATCATCATCATCATTGATTGATAATCACACCATTATCTGAACATCATTCACACATCTAAACACATCCCTCTTAATCTTCAGTCTTCATGAATAACCTGCAAGATAACAAAATCAAAGAAAAATTGATTAGAGAAAACAGTTACACAGAAAAAGAATCAGTTACAAGGAGTTGACAAAAGAAGCTTAACAAGAAAAAGGACTCTGTAACAAAAAGGCCCTTTTCTCAATGCAGAACTTGGATTTCTGGCTAATTGATCATCAATCTTCTGCATCATAACTTCAAGGACCACCCTCCCTTCAATCCATTATCCTCAGTCTCACTTTCATAACTTTGAAAATCCTACAAAGAAGAATAACTCAGAACTTAGAAATGATAAGCAAAAAGAAATTCTCAATACCAAAAACGGTTATAAATCTCTAACTGAAAACTAACCAACTAATAGAATTATAACAAATCTATAATAGAATTTACCTTGAAATTCCATTCCCACCCTCAGAGATCTTCTCCTATATCGAGCCAGCTCCATTGCAATTTGGGGGCCTGACTTTTTCATCTCTCATTTTCACTCTACCTTCAAATAGCTCCTTCATAGATTCTGGAATCTCTCACCTTTCTCCCTTCGAACTTAATCTTCACCATTCCACCATTTCATCACCATCTTCACTGACTTCTCCTTCTTCAACTCCTCATCCTCATCCCTTCAAGCTTCACCACTAATCCTAAACCCCTCGAACTCTTCTTCTTCATCATCATCTTCAGACAATAGCCTGCAACAACGAATCATCAATTCGCACGACGTCGCAAAAAAAAAGAAACAGATGAATATGATCAAATCTGAATGAGTCGACCTGTTGATTCAGCCTATTGAGTCAGCTCATGCAGTCAAAATTTCTTCAATATGATTTTTCTTCATGAGATCATTCCTTCTTTCTTGTGTTCCCCGTAACATTTCAATCATACCAAGTTTTTGACATTATTCAAAACATATGCCATGTTTCACACAGTTGTACCATGTGGCTTTGTTAACGTATTTGCAAGTTGTATAGTAGTTAGTACATGATGAATTTGTAATTTTTTAGCTACTACCCTTTCCCTAACAAAGTTAATGTCAAGCTCAATATGTCTGGTTCGATCGTGCAACATCGGATTGTGAGATAACAATATTGCACTAAGGTTATCACAAAGAAGGAGAGGTATGCGATATGGTACTCTTAGTTCTCGCAGCAGAGACTCAATCCATAGCAATTCTGAAGTTGTGTGTGCAAGTGCTCAATACTCTGCTTCAGTACTTGACCAAGCAACCAGAGCCTGCTTTTTAGAGCTCCACGACACAAGGTTAGGGAAAAAAACACGAACCAGAAGTTGAACGTCTATCATCTAGATCAGTTTCCCAATATGAATCACTATATGCACGAAGATAAAATTTGGACATGGAAACTGAAGGAGATAATAATAGACCGTGACACATGGTACCACTTAGATATATCAGAATATAACGAACAATAGCCCAATGAGGTTCATGAGGATCAAACTTGAATTGACATGTTTTATTCACACTAAACGCAATGTCAGGCCTTGTCAATGTAACATATTGCAAAGCCCCCACAATAGTCTTGTACATGGTAGGATATGTAAGTTGTGAAGCTCCATGTTCACTAAGTTTGCAAGAACTCATCATAGGTGTGGGAACCCCATTTGCATTTGATATCTTGGCTCTTGACAATAAGTCTCTAATATACTTTGACTGAATAAGAAAAAGAGATCCATCTGACTAAAAATTTACCTCAATGCCTAGAAAATAACTTAGTCTCCCCAATTTCTTTAAGGTAGAAATTGTATGTAACTTGTTGATCAAATCATGTATTAATGTTGAATTGGACCCAATAATAAGAATATCATCAACATACACTAAAATATAAAGTAAAGTACCTTGATGACAATAGATAAATAGGGAAGTGTCACATTTTGAGGTTGTGAATCCAAACTGTAGCAGATCTTTGGTCAACTTCTCATACCAGGCCTTGGAGCCCGTTTAAGACCATAAATTGCCTTGCTGAGTTTACACACAAGAGACTTATCAGACTGCACAAAACTCGGTGGTTGTGTCATATACACTTCATCATATAGAATTCCATTCAAAAAAGCATTATTGATATCAATTTGTTTAATATCCTAGCCATATGTTATAGCAAGTGTAAGGATCCGTCTAATAGTAGTAGGTTTCACTACATGAGAGAAAGTCTTTGTATAGTCAAAGACATGTTCCTGATGATTGTCCTTAGAAACAAGCATGGATTTATACTTGTTTATCGATCCATCTGCATATTCTTTAAGCTTAAAAACCCAACAAAAACCCACAACCTTCCTATCTGGTGGTAAACTTGTGAGTGTCCAAGTTTCATTAGTTTGAAGGGCCTCATATTCAGCTCTCATAGCCTTTGCCCAAGCATGATGAGATAGAGCTAATTTTAACTGTGGTTGGTTCAGCTTCAAGGTGTACCATCAGAGCTTTAGGTTTGAAGATACCAGACTTGGCTCTGGTTTGCATTGGATGATCATTGACAGTAAAAGGATGTGGTGTGTTATGATTGCAAAGAGAAGGTGTGAGTTAGAAGACTCAAAACCGTGAATGAAAGAACTAGAAGGAGTGTTTGAAAACGTTTTACAAGTAGATGGGCTGTGAGTTTTGAAAAATAGATTGAGATTTAATTGGTGTGATATTCACACTAGTGGGTAGAAATAACCTATTATCCTCAGGATAACTGTCTACATCACTATTTGAATGTAGTATAGTACTTGTTGGACCAGCTGAAGAGTTATCATTATCCTCAGGATAATGATGAACATGCTTTGCAGACTGAGTAATACCTTTTTTCTTGTGACCAGCAGACTCAAAAAACATAGGCTCGTGCATGGTAGCAGGCTCATACAAAGTGACATCTTGATAATCAGGGACTTGCCTTGAAAATAGGTTAGACTGAGCTGGTGTGAGGCCTACAATATCCTTTATCAAAGCCGAAGTTCCATGACTTCTATCATTAGGTAGTACAGAATCTTAATCATCAACACATAATACTGACTCCTGCTCATCATCAGGAGTGCCACTTGAAGCAACTGACTTTATAGCAGATAGGGAACTGTGTACATTTATATCATGAATAGATGTTGGGCCTATGTTATCACTAGGAAGTGACTGAAGCCTACCTGCAGACATAGAGTCATTTACAATAGCAGGTGTCGTGCCTCGAAAAATACGATCCTCGCGATAGGACGCGGAAGAAACAACAGAGTCGCCGCCTAATTCTATTTATTCCAACTAAAGAAAAATGAGATATAGATACAAACTAAAGGAAGGATAGGAAATGGTCAACGAAACCAAATTCTAAGTTCAGGAGTCGGTTACGCAAGGGGAAGGTATTAGCACCCTTCACGTCCGTTGTACTCAACGGGAACCTCTTAGTCTATTATGCGATTAAATGTTGATCTAAGTCTTTATGTTCTAAATGTTTATTAATATGTTTGTCTTAAAAGGAAAAGAAAGTTTTAAATTATTATTAATATTACGGAGAAAGATTAAGTTTTTTATTATTGTGCTCGCGAAAGGATTAAAATCCCTGTGCCTACGTATTCCCTTGTGCAATGGGAAAGTTAGAGCTTCGTAGTTCGTGCAACTACGGTTTGTGGTTTTTATTGAACGATTGTTTAAAACGAATTCTACTGCTAAGCGTTAGCTTATACTCGCGGTGGAGGCTGAAGCGCTAGCTTGTTTGTGAGATAGAATGATTCAACCAATGTTCGTTTAAAGAAAAGGATTTGACCTTTGTTAAATGTTTTAAAACGAAAGGCGAATGAACCACAACTTGAGGGCTAGCCTCAAGAGTGATTGCATTCAAGGACCCGCGGAATGCAGGACTCCAGAGTTCAGTTATTCGTTGATTAATTGTGAAATTGTTTGCGTTTGGTTGGTAAGTTTTAAGTTGTATTCTTTCATTGTGAAAGGGCGAATGAATTACAACTCGAAGGCCAGCCTCAAGAGTAATTTAATTCAAAAACCCAAGGAATGCTAGATTCCTAAGTTTAGTTCTTTCACTACTTTTAATTAGAGATTTAAGTTTTGAAAACGAAAGAGCGAATGGATTACAAATCGAGGGCTAGCCCCAACAGTAATTCAATTCAAAAACCCGAGGAATGCTAGATTCCTAAGCTTATACGTATTAAGTATCGTGTTTTACTTGAGAATTTGTTTTAAAATGATTTAGGGTTTAATATTTTGGAAACGAAGGAGTAAATGAAACACAATCGAAGGCTAGCCTTAAGAGTGGTTCATTAAAGAACCAACAGAATGCTAGATTCTGAAGTTCAGTTCCTCAATAATTAATTTATGACGCGATAAAGATCGTGTAGATGGCGATCACATAGGTGACCGACTTATGTGTGTGCAAAATTATAGGCGAGAATGAATTTTTTTGGCGTTAGACCAAAGAATTAAATTACTTCGCCATTTTGAGGTTAATGCGGCGGAGTCAAAAAAATTTATAATAAAAGCTTAGCAAGAAATAAAATTTCAGATTAATAACTAATTTATTGTTCTCATTTTTTAAGTTCATTTTTATAGTCATAAAATTAGAATTTAAAGAAACAAAATTACTATGTGTTTTTGCTAATTTAGATTTTATCTAAAAAAACATTAACATAAAGCAACTAATTAAGGTACTTAATATCTTATTTAAAAGGAAAAAAAACATAAACAAAAAAAAAGTGATAAATCTAAGGCCCAAAAGGAGGGAACTCGCTGGGCGCAGGTCAAAGCCGACCCGGTTCTAACACCCAGGTGAGAGTGAGGCGCGAAACCCTAAAAGGGAAAAGCACAGGTGTTTCACACTCCATCGGTTATTGCAACAACTTATCATGGGGAAACGCGTCAAACCAAAAAGCATAGAAGGAAACATTAACTAGTCACCTGGGAAAAGAAACAAACATTTAAAAGCCCTTTTTTATTATAAAAATCTTAACCATTTATGACCTCTGATCACCATAACATGGCAACCGACAAAATACATCCACCTGTCCATGCCTTATTAATGCAGCACCTCATTATCTTCCTTTAAATATATTGTTTAAAAAAAAACAAATGAAAAAAGAAAACAAAGACATTAAAGGTCAACTTCAAACACAGTGTAAAAGCACAAAGAAACCAATCGTTCTCAACGTCTCCCCCCCTCTCTCTATTTCGATTCAACTCAATTATGTATTCCTTTCTAAAAAAAGAACCAACATCATAATATCATTATCCTCCTCGCGAAATGATTCTCACCAAAACAAAGCCAACGCACAGAGCTCTCTACCAAAACCCTAGTCCCTAAATCTAACCAACAAACTCAGACCCAACAAGGAAATTAAGCAATTAAATGGAAAGTTCGACACAAAGAAGAATGGGATGGAGAATCTAGTTAGAGAAAGAGGTGTTCATACCTTAATCCGAGAAACAATCTGATCTCAGAATTCACAGTGAAAGGTATAGTTCACTTCTTTGCTCTCTCGTCTGACGTATCTGCCGCTAGCCTCTTTCTACACCTCTCTTTGATACTATATAATTAAATTTTGAGAAATTTAGGGTTTTTCCCCTCTCCTGATGCGCTTCCCTCTCCACTTTTTATAGTGTAAAAATTAGGTTTTCCCCTTTGAAAATTTGATGAGAAAACCATTTTTGTTATGACTGTTATGCTCTTTTTGCGTTAAGAATTTTTTTTGCCATTTTCGTGAAAAAACTTGGTCTTGCAATTCTGCCATACTTCTGTCTGTTTCTTGTCTGTTACTGCACTATTGTTGACTCAGTTTGAAATGAACTGAAAAGATTAAGTCTGGATTAAATTGGAGAGTTGGTTTATAATTGAATTAAGTTTTCCCTATTTTTGCTAAATATTTGTCAGCTAGTGAAATAGGAAAGTGGTCAACCTTCTTGTTACTCATTTTATTGATTGTTGCCCTGTTTGACATTTTACAGGTTGAAGATGATGGAATTCTAGGTTCCTACTTTGACTCTTTGCGTATGGCTTGGAACTTTAGTGAGGATTAGAAGATGTCAACCTCTTACTAGGAGCTCATTCTATGTGGTGAGCCAATATCACATTCTTTTTTCATTTTTTTCTTCTATTTCAATGAGGATTAAGAACCTGGGAAATTCTACAGAACCGTACTTCGATCAAATTTGGCATATCCTGCTATTTGGGAGATTATCGCTGTTGCTATTGATGAACAGGTGCTGGAGATCGTTGTTGTTGCAGCTGAGGCTTTGAAGTTGCAAGTAAAAACACTCATTCTGATCATTGGATAAACTAGATCATCTCCTCTCCTCTCTCAGTCCATAAACATACTTGTTCCTCTTTGGTTCATGGAACTGAAAGTTGTGGAATCATGAGACAATTTTGGAGTGGAAAACGAAAGTTAGGTGGTGGGTGATTTATCATCCAAATCAAACCAGGAGTTCCTGCTGCTTTTCGGTGCCCATTCGCTGAAAAATGATGAAAAATCTTCTGAGGTTCTTCTTTCCTATCTTCCATGAATGTTTCTTCACTACTTGAGATGTAACAAGTTTAATCTTGTTGTGTCTGTTTCATCTTGTTTTGCTAATGGTGGAATTCAGAATTCTACCTATGTGTGTTTACCGTTCTTGACGACATTCACACATTTGCCATAATTCTCACTAATTGTCTTTGCCGTGTTGCAGGTATGAAAAGTTGTCAATGCAAGTATGACCATGTGAGTATTTTTATGCCCTGCTGTGATTAATGCAATTTCCTCGCCACTGGCGTTGTTTAAGGTTTGGTACGAAAGTGATTACTCGAGCTTGATAGTTGTTCTGTTATGACCATTTTTGAGCTTGATAAAAATCCCTGTTATGTTTGCTGTTCTGTTTGCAGATGGATGATAATGGTGCGATGCACTCGTCGGGATGAAGAGAAACTAAGGCTAGGAGAATTCTTAACAAGCATGACCTTTTGCCATTGCGGTTTTCTCAAGTTCAGACATACACCCATGACTTTCGGACTTTCATTTGCGATCAGGAATTGTAATAAAATAAAATAAAAAATTTAAATGAATCTATGCACTAGTCCGTTTTGAAAGTATTTATATTATTGATATAACTCTTTGGAAATTGGGCTTCTTTTTGCAACAATTCGAGCTTAAAAGACTAGTACACTTTTGTCCTCTCAAATTTTAGATTTCTCTTCACTTTGATTTCCTTTCTTTAAATCCTTGTATGGAATTAATATGTCATGTAACATCCAATCTTGAGTAAAACATCTTTGCCAAGGTCAAAATACAAATTTCGGTGTCTTCCGTACTTGTTATGATACCAATTAACACAATAGACCAAACTGATGGTGCCCTCAAAAAATTAAGTGGCATTAATTTCCACCGTTTTTCCTACTTATAAGCTTTATTTTATTGATATAATGAAAGTAGCTCCATTATAACAAACAATAGAACAAACACATTGCCCCAAGAAGGGAATAGTCCAAGTACACGGCCCATGTGCTAAATTAAAATGTAACTTCCTTAAAACATGAATTATTAATGAGTTGTCAACTTGAAAACCACATGAGGAACGAAACTTAATAAATGGCCCAAAAGTTCTCTTGAAATATGACTTGTAAAGGAATATAAAGGAGACTTGAAATTATTTTATTTGGTGCTTTGGACTTCCTATCAATACCCTTGCCTCAACCCAGTGACCAAATGAACTCTACACAGCCGGATTATTTCGAAACCATTTCAATATGCCCAAAATTTCTCGTGAAAATCCTCTATGACGATAAAGTTCCAAAGTCCATATCCAAACTTGAAATTCCATATTCCATAGCTCAAGAAATCAATCCACCAATATAAACTTTAAAAGACAAAAACCTAATTTCAAACCAAATAATCAGTTCTCCAATATTTGTTACAAAACCAAACAAAACCTTCCAGCCATTCCCGCAAAACATCAGAAAATTTGGTACGCACTTGGTATGCTAATGATGAGATGAAAAGAAAATGATATGAAAAGTTAGGGGTAAAATTTGGGGTGTGCCAGTTGCCCCTATTTAAATAACTTTACCAGATAGAATGAGTGATGCTAATCCTCATAAAATCAGAGTGAAAGGTATTTAAATATAGAAATAACCGAAAATTTTTCCCCTAAATGCAATGACATGCTATGAACTTATGAGGGACTTGCTGAGAAAATGACATGCGAGATGCAATGAAACCTAGCATGCTGATTTTTAATGATGAATATGATGAATATGGTATGATGAAGATAAATGCAACGGTGATCCACAGAAACGAAACTGAGGATGAAGACTCACTGGGGATAATAATATGTTGGGGATGACGAGACAAAAAATAGGAAGTATTCAAAGTGGTAGATCAACAGGTTCAAGTGTAACTGCTAGCACTAAGAATAACAAAAGACGGGAAACGAGACAAGAGTCTAGAACATAAGATTAATGAATGGACTAACACTTAAAATAGCGAGAAAAAAGTTCAAAGTAAAACTCAACGGCTTGATGCGCCCAAATAACACTATGAACGAGAACAGAATATCTGAAGTGATTGTTAGAACAAATATGGTTCTGAACCTCTAAGTGTTTTGATGATAACAAAGTCCTTCATATTAGAAGTTCTAATGAATATACTTATTTTATGTAGAAGTAAATCTTATTTAAGTAATCCGTACTAGCTAAGGAGAACCATTATAGAAGATACGCTCAAAGAAGAATCCAGCATTAAATGGCACATTTATTGGCTGCGCATCTCTTATTCATTATCTCTGATTTCCGCTTAGAAGATGCTGGTATCCTTATTAAAAGACTTTAATTAAAGAATATGCTCTTTAATATACAAAGACAAGTATCTCCACTTATGGAAAGAAATTAAGGTATTAAAGTATATCCTAATTTGGTTCAAGATGTCTCCAACGGCTACTTTATCAAGAACTATATATAAAGGACATCATTTGAAGAAATGAGAAAAAAAAACGCAACGCATTACAACGTATCTCATATATTCAAGCTAATCATTTTATCTTGTGCTTATTGTTGTAACTATCACTTAGTGATACCTGCTTATCTAGAAGCATTTTAGTTACGTCTTTATTATTATTCTTGTAATAATTATTTTTTTCCTTGAGTGACTAAGTTTAGTCAGAAGACTCAAGAAGACATTGATTATAGGTCTTTGTGTGTATTCTTATTGAATAGTGGATTAAGACCTCAGTAGAGGCAAAATCACCTTGGCGGGTGGACTGGATGTAGTTTGAGTTCAAACGAACCAGGATAAAGTAAACGTGTCATTAGAAGTTAATTTTAATTATTCCAGAAAACCCAATTCCAACCCCCCTTCCTTGTGTTTTGCCACCTTCAATTGGCATCAGAGCGCTAGGTTCTGAGTATTACACTTAACTGTGTCAGTAAAAGATCCAGAAGATAAACACATGGCAGAAACTGGAATTAACAATGACTATCAGAATGAATAAATCTAAGGCCCAAAAGGAGGGAACTCGCTGGGCGCAGGTCAAAGCCGACCCGGTTCTAACACCCAGGTGAGAGTGAGGCGCGAAACCCTAAAAGGGAAAAGCACAGGTGTTTCACACTCCATCGGTTATTGCAACAACTTATCATGGGGAAACGTGTCAAACCAAAAAGCATAGAAGGAAACATTAACTAGTCACCTGGGAAAAGAAACAAACATTTAAAAGCCCTTTTTTATTATAAAAATCTTAACCATTTATGACCTCTGATCACCATAACATGGCAACCGACAAAATACATCCACCTGTCCATGCCTTATTAATGCAGCACCTCATTATCTTCCTTTAAATATATTGTTTAAAAAAAACAAATGAAAAAAGAAAACAAAGACATTAAAGGTCAACTTCAAACACAGTGTAAAAGCACAAAGAAACCAATCGTTCTCAACGTCTCCCCCCCTCTCTCTATTTCGATTCAACTCAATTATGTATTCCTTTCTAAAAAAAGAACCAACATCATAATATCATTATCCTCCTCGCGAAATGATTCTCACCAAAACAAAGCCAACGCACAGAGCTCTCTACCAAAACCCTAGTCCCTAAATCTAACCAACAAACTCAGACCCAACAAGGAAATTAAGCAATTAAATGGAAAGTTCGACACAAAGAAGAATGGGATGGAGAATCTAGTTAGAGAAAGAGGTGTTCATACCTTAATCCGAGAAACAATCTGATCTCAGAATTCACAGTGAAAGGTATAGTTCACTTCTTTGCTCTCTCGTCTGACGTATCTGCCGCTAGCCTCTTTCTACACCTCTCTTTGATACTATATAATTAAATTTTGAGAAATTTAGGGTTTTTCCCCTCTCCTGATGCGCTTCCCTCTCCACTTTTTATAGTGTAAAAATTAGGTTTTCCCCTTTGAAAATTTGATGAGAAAACCATTTTTGTTATGACTGTTATGCTCTTTTTGCGTTAAGAATTTTTTTTGCCATTTTCGTGAAAAAACTTGGTCTTGCAATTCTGCCATACTTCTGTCTGTTTCTTGTCTGTTACTGCACTATTGTTGACTCAGTTTGAAATGAACTGAAAAGATTAAGTCTGGATTAAATTGGAGAGTTGGTTTATAATTGAATTAAGTTTTCCCTATTTTTGCTAAATATTTGTCAGCTAGTGAAATAGGAAAGTGGTCAACCTTCTTGTTACTCATTTTATTGATTGTTGCCCTGTTTGACATTTTACAGGTTGAAGATGATGGAATTCTAGGTTCCTACTTTGACTCTTTGCGTATGGCTTGGAACTTTAGTGAGGATTAGAAGATGTCAACCTCTTACTAGGAGCTCATTCTATGTGGTGAGCCAATATCACATTCTTTTTTCATTTTTTTCTTCTATTTCAATGAGGATTAAGAACCTGGGAAATTCTACAGAACCGTACTTCGATCAAATTTGGCATATCCTGCTATTTGGGAGATTATCGCTGTTGCTATTGATGAACAGGTGCTGGAGATCGTTGTTGTTGCAGCTGAGGCTTTGAAGTTGCAAGTAAAAACACTCATTCTGATCATTGGATAAACTAGATCATCTCCTCTCCTCTCTCAGTCCATAAACATACTTGTTCCTCTTTGGTTCATGGAACTGAAAGTTGTGGAATCATGAGACAATTTTGGAGTGGAAAACGAAAGTTAGGTGGTGGGTGATTTATCATCCAAATCAAACCAGGAGTTCCTGCTGCTTTTCGGTGCCCATTCGCTGAAAAATGATGAAAAATCTTCTGAGGTTCTTCTTTCCTATCTTCCATGAATGTTTCTTCACTACTTGAGATGTAACAAGTTTAATCTTGTTGTGTCTGTTTCATCTTGTTTTGCTAATGGTGGAATTCAGAATTCTACCTATGTGTGTTTACCGTTCTTGATGACATTCACACATTTGCCATAATTCTCACTAATTGTCTTTGCCGTGTTGCAGGTATGAAAAGTTGTCAATGCAAGTATGACCATGTGAGTATTTTTATGCCCTGCTGTGATTAATGCAATTTCCTCGCCACTGGCGTTGTTTAAGGTTTGGTACGAAAGTGATTACTCGAGCTTGATAGTTGTTCTGTTATGACCATTTTTGAGCTTGATAAAAATCCCTGTTATGTTTGCTGTTCTGTTTGCAGATGGATGATAATGGTGCGATGCACTCGTCGGGATGAAGAGAAACTAAGGCTAGGAGAATTCTTAACAAGCATGACCTTTTGCCATTGCGGTTTTCTCAAGTTCAGACATACACCCATGACTTTCGGACTTTCATTTGCGATCAGGAATTGTAATAAAATAAAATAAAAAATTTAAATGAATCTATGCACTAGTCCGTTTTGAAAGTATTTATATTATTGATATAACTCTTTGGAAATTGGGCTTCTTTTTGCAACAATTCGAGCTTAAAAGACTAGTACACTTTTGTCCTCTCAAATTTTAGATTTCTCTTCACTTTGATTTCCTTTCTTTAAATCCTTGTATGGAATTAATATGTCATGTAACATCCAATCTTGAGTAAAACATCTTTGCCAAGGTCAAAATACAAATTTCGGTGTCTTCCGTACTTGTTATGATACCAATTAACACAATAGACCAAACTGATGGTGCCCTCAAAAAATTAAGTGGCATTAATTTCCACCGTTTTTCCTACTTATAAGCTTTATTTTATTGATATAATGAAAGTAGCTCCATTATAACAAACAATAGAACAAACACATTGCCCCAAGAAGGGAATAGTCCAAGTACACGGCCCATGTGCTAAATTAAAATGTAACTTCCTTAAAACATGAATTATTAATGAGTTGTCAACTTGAAAACCACATGAGGAACGAAACTTAATAAATGGCCCAAAAGTTCTCTTGAAATATGACTTGTAAAGGAATATAAAGGAGACTTGAAATTATTTTATTTGGTGCTTTGGACTTCCTATCAATACCCTTGCCTCAACCCAGTGACCAAATGAACTCTACACAGCCGGATTATTTCGAAACCATTTCAATATGCCCAAAATTTCTCGTGAAAATCCTCTATGACGATAAAGTTCCAAAGTCCATATCCAAACTTGAAATTCCATATTCCATAGCTCAAGAAATCAATCCACCAATATAAACTTTAAAACACAAAAACCTAATTTCAAACCAAATAATCAGTTCTCCAATATTTGTTACAAAACCAAACAAAACCTTCCAGCCATTCCCGCAAAACATCAGAAAATTTGGTACGCACTTGGTATGCTAATGATGAGATGAAAAGAAAATGATATGAAAAGTTAGGGGTAAAATTTGGGGTGTGCCAGTTGCCCCTATTTAAATAACTTTACCAGATAGAATGAGTGATGCTAATCCTCATAAAATCAGAGTGAAAGGTATTTAAATATAGAAATAACCGAAAATTTTTCCCCTAAATGCAATGACATGCTATGAACTTATGAGGGACTTGCTGAGAAAATGACATGCGAGATGCAATGAAACCTAGCATGCTGATTTTTAATGATGAATATGATGAATATGGTATGATGAAGATAAATGCAACGGTGATCCACAGAAACGAAACTGAGGATGAAGACTCACTGGGGATAATAATATGTTGGGGATGACGAGACAAAAAATAGGAAGTATTCAAAGTGGTAGATCAACAGGTTCAAGTGTAACTGCTAGCACTAAGAATAACAAAAGACGGGAAACGAGACAAGAGTCTAGAACATAAGATTAATGAATGGACTAACACTTAAAATAGCGAGAAAAAAGTTCAAAGTAAAACTCAACGGCTTGATGCGCCCAAATAACACTATGAACGAGAACAGAATATCTGAAGTGATTGTTAGAACAAATATGGTTCTGAACCTCTAAGTGTTTTGATGATAACAAAGTCCTTCATATTAGAAGTTCTAATGAATATACTTATTTTATGTAGAAGTAAATCTTATTTAAGTAATCCGTACTAGCTAAGGAGAACCATTATAGAAGATACGCTCAAAGAAGAATCCAGCATTAAATGGCACATTTATTGGCTGCGCATCTCTTATTCATTATCTCTGATTTCCGCTTAGAAGATGCTGGTATCCTTATTAAAAGACTTTAATTAAAGAATATGCTCTTTAATATACAAAGACAAGTATCTCCACTTATGGAAAGAAATTAAGGTATTAAAGTATATCCTAATTTGGTTCAAGATGTCTCCAACGGCTACTTTATCAAGAACTATATATAAAGGACATCATTTGAAGAAATGAGAAAAAAAAACGCAACGCATTACAACGTATCTCATATATTCAAGCTAATCATTTTATCTTGTGCTTATTGTTGTAACTATCACTTAGTGATACCTGCTTATCTAGAAGCATTTTAGTTACGTCTTTATTATTATTCTTGTAATAATTATTTTTTTCCTTGAGTGACTAAGTTTAGTCAGAAGACTCAAGAAGACATTGATTATAGGTCTTTGTGTGTATTCTTATTGAATAGTGGATTAAGACCTCAGTAGAGGCAAAATCACCTTGGCGGGTGGACTGGATGTAGTTTGAGTTCAAACGAACCAGGATAAAGTAAACGTGTCATTAGAAGTTAATTTTAATTATTCCAGAAAACCCAATTCCAACCCCCCTTCCTTGTGTTTTGCCACCTTCAATTGGCATCAGAGCGCTAGGTTCTGAGTATTACACTTAACTGTGTCAGTAAAAGATCCAGAAGATAAACACATGGCAGAAACTGGAATTAACAATGACTATCAGAATGACAAAATCAATGCTAAACCACCAATGTTCAATGGTGACAACTTTGACTACTGGAAGGATGTTCTAGAGAGTTTCTTTCTAGCTCTAGATGGAGATCTCTGGGACATGGTGACAGATGGATATATTCATCCTGTTGGAGAAGATGGTCAGAAGATTGAAAGAAAAAATATGACAGTTCAACAGAAGAAGGAATTCAGAAATCATCACAAAGCTAGGACCATACTTCTAAGTGCCATCTCGTACACAGAATATGAGAAGATCACTAACAGGGATTCAGCCAAACACATGTTTGATTCTCTAAGGATGACACATGAAGGCAACTCTCAAGTCAAGGAGACCAAAGCTCTAGCTCTCATCCAGAAGTATGAAGCTTTCAAGATGGAAGAAGATGAAACCATTGAAAAAATGTTTTCAAGGTTCCAAATTTTGGTTGCTGGACTAAAAGTTCTGGACAAAGGCTACTCAACAGCAGATCATGTGAAGAAAATCATCAGAAGTTTACCAAAAGCCTGGAGACCCATGGTCACTGCTTTAAAATTATCAAAAAATCTGAATGAAATTTCCCTAGAAGAACTGATCAGCTCCTTGAGAAGTCATGAGATTGAATTAGAAGAAGATGAGCCCCAGAAGAAAGGTAAGTCTGTAGCTCTTAAATCTAACAAACATGTTTCTAAAGCTTTACAGGCAGAAGAAGAAGAAAGCTCTGGATGCTCATCAGAAGAAGATGAATTATCTCTCCTGTCAAGAAGAGTTCAACAACTCTGGAAGCATCGTCAGAAGAAGTTCAGAAATACCAGAAGATCAAACAATTATTCTGAATCAACATCCAGTCACAAGAAACCCAGAAGCAAAGAAGTTGTGTGCTACGAATACAAAGAACCAGGACACTATAAAAGTGAATGTCCAAAACTTCAGAAAGACAAACCCAGAAACAGATTCAGCAAAGAAAAGAAAAAGAGTCTCATGGCAACATGGGATGATTCTGAATCATCTGAAGCAGAGTCAGATTCTGGAGATGAACAAGCTAATATTGCATTAATGGCAAATATACCAGAAGATGATCACTCATCAGAATCAGAGTTAGAATCAGACTCAGAAGAGGTATTTTCTAAATTCTCTAGATCTGAGTTAGAAGCTAGTCTTTCAGAAATTCTTGAAAAATATCAGAAGCTTCAATTCAAATACAAAGACGTTAAACAAAGTCTAGTGTATGAATTAGAAGATGTTAGAAAACTAAAAACAGAAAACTCTGAGCTGAAAGAAAATCTCTTTGAATGTAAAAACTCTTTTGAGAAGCTCAAAGCTCAGAAGAAATCTGAATTAGAAGATCTAATCAATTCTGATAATATCATAAAACAATATGATTATAGTTTTCAACAATTTCTTACTAAAAGCTTAGATAGAAGTAAGATTGCTTCTATGATCTATGGTGTTAGCAGAAATGAAAGAAGAGGCATAGGCTATGTGAAAAATAATGAAACTCTGAAATTAAAAAATATTGATGACATTGTCATAAATACTAATACTCCTCTAAGTTCTCATTTCACCTACGGTCATAATCATGATCTTATATACACTAGTGAGTCATCTTGCTCTACAAGTTCTTATTTAAAACATAAAATAAATCAGAAGTTTGTAAAATCTAACAAACAAGGACCCAGAAGAATATGGGTACCCAAGGATAAAATTGTGTATGTTGTAGATGTCTTTAACAGCAAAACTGAAACACCAATCATGGTACCTGGACTCTGGATGCTCACGTCACATGACGGGAAGAAAGCATATGTTCCAAAGTCTTGAATTAAAAGATGGAGGCCACGTAGGTTTTGGGGGCAATCAAAAAGGAAGAATTATTGGCTCCGGAACTATTGGTAATGGAAATCTTCCTTTTATATCTAATGTTCTACTTGTAGAAGGATTAATGCATAATTTATTATCCATAAGTCAATTAAGTGATAATGGCTATGACATAATCTTTAATCAAAAGTTCTGTAAAGCTGTTAGTCAGAAAGATGGAACAATCCTTTTTAGTGGAAAGAGAAAGAACAACATTTATAAAATAAAGCTTTCAGAATTAAAAATTAAAAATGTAAAATGTCTAATGTCTGTGGAAACTGAGCAATGGGTCTGGCACAGAAGATTGGGAAATGTTAATATGAGAAGATTATCTCAACTTAACAAACTCAATCTAGTCAGAGGACTTCCAAATTTGAAGTTCAACTCAGAAGCTCTATGTGAAGCATGTCAGAAAGGCAAATTTTCAAAAACTGGATTCAAAGCTAAAAATGTTGTATCTTCCTCTAGACCATTAGAACTTCTGCACATTGACTTATTTGGACCAGTGAAAACTGCTTCTGTCAGTGGCAAGAAGTATGGATTGGTGATCGTAGATGACTTCAGCAGATGGACATGGGTAAAGTTTCTTAGACACAAGGATGAGTCAATTGCTGTATTTTCTAACTTCTGCAAACAAGTTCAAAATGAAAAAGAATCAAAGATCATAAAAGTCAGAAGTGATCATGGTGGAGAATTTGAAAATAAACAATTAGAATCATTTTTTAATGAAAATGGCATCTCTCATGATTTTTCTTGTCCTAGAACTCCACAACAAAATGGGGTTGTAGAACGTAAAAATAGAACTTTACAAGAGATGGCCAGAACCATGATCAATGAGACTAATATGTGTAATACCTCAAAATTTGCCCTCTCATTTCCTCAACATTTTGCATAGCATTTTGCATAGCATTTTGCATATTTGGATTCATAAAATAACCAAAAACATTGCATCATATATAGCATAGCCGAGGCGTGGGTATGTGATTAGTGATCGGAGCAACCGGAAGTTTTGAAGAGGCTACCGAAGGGCCACAAAGCCTCTCAACCTTGTGCAAAGGGTTCATAATATCCCACAAGTCTTCACTTGAAGCCACAAGTCATGGAAAGTTTTGGTTTGATTGAAGGAGGCAAGCAGTGCAATACTTCTTGAGGGAAAAGAGCCGAATTAGGGTTTCATTTCTACAGGGCTTCTACATAAATTTTTGAGTCGAAGTGGATTTCTTGGACTTATATATGATGTCAAGTGCCTAGGGTTCAAATCTCGTCCACAAGTTCATTTTGGAAGGGGTTCGACTGGCCGGACGACGGAAAATCGAAGAATTGGAGAAAAGGCAACCGAGCTAGGTAAAAAGGGGTCGACTCCGGACTTTTAAGATCGAAATCGTGAAATTAGGGTTACAATTATCCTATAGTTCATATTTGGTCAAGAAACGATGGAGGAATCATGAAAAAATCAAAGAAAAATCATTTGAAAGTTAGTTGGTTTTGCATTTCCCTCCACTTTTCCTTCCATTTTCTTTCCACACTTCCTTTAATTCTTTCCATCTCATTTTTCCACTCCAATTCCACTCCATTTCCCTTGGAAACTTCCACCACCTTCCACCATGTTCTAGAGTGTTCCAAGGAATATTCCAAGGAATATTCCCTTTATCCAACCCTAACCCTAACTAACTTCCAAACCTAATTTTGGATCCCAAACCTAATTTTTGGGCCCCAAACCCAAACCTAGCTCCAAGCCTAAGCCCTATTTAAGTCATTTTCATCCAAACCAAGAGGGTTCCCACCATTTTTTTTTCTAATTCCACTCTTTGAGAAGCACTTTTTCTCTCTCACTTTTCCTCTCCCTTTCACCATAGCTTTTTTCAAATAAGCTCTTCAAGTTTCACATTGAAACTTGAAGATCTTGAAGCTTAAGCCTCCAACCTTCATTGGTTGTGGATTATAGAAGAAGAAGCTACTGAATTTTGTGAGGATTATCGGATTATCGGAAGCGCACGAAGATCCAATCTCAAGAACGCATTTATTTTGCGATTTCTCGGTTTTCGGTTTTCTTTTCGATTCAAGCTTCGATACTTGCAACAATCACCGAAGCAATCCTCCGCTTCGTAGGTTGGTGATCTTAATCACTTCTTCTTTAAGTTATTCTCTTCATCTCGCCACTTTCGGCATTCTTTAAGTGCTTTTCGATTTGCTTGAATTAATTCCGTCGATTATGTGTTGTTTGCATTTTTGTGATTTTTGTTGAATTAGTTTTTTTAAGGGGTTAATAGATGTAGGTGTTAGCATGTGTAGATAAACTCAAAATAAGTCGAAATTAGTGTTAGCATGTTCCTAGGTAGGTTAGGGATCCCAAGAAGTGAGTTGGTGGCCAAAAGCACTTATTTTAAAAGCTTTTTTTCAATTCTGTGCAGTGTTAACCGGTTAACGCATGTGGTTAACCGGTTAACGCATGCGTTTTTGGCCAATTTGCTTCTGTTTTAGGTCCGTTAACCGGTTAACCTATATGGTTAACCGGTTAACGCTGATGATTTTTGGATTCTTGGTTTCTTTGATTGCTTAGCCCTAAGTCCTAGTGTCCCTAATGTTCATACTTGTTTAGGTAGTGATTTTAGGGAATTTTTGGATCCATTTCCAGTAGCTAGTTCCCCCGTTTCGAGTCGTTTCGACACGATTCCGTTTATGTTGCGTTTTATGCGGTTTTTGTGAGCTTCTTTGTGCATGCCTTGATTTCTTGCATTTTGTTGCTATGTTCATATATCATTAGGTATGTAATAATCATGTTGCATTCTGGTTTTTTATGTTTGCATTGCATTAAATCATTTTTGCATTTCATTATGTTGATGTATGTTGCATTTTGCATAATCATGTGAATGTGCATTTGGTGTTATTTGGTTGCATATTTGATCACATCACTCATGTCAATTTAGTGCTGAATTTTGTATTAAGTTTAGCATTATTTGTTGAGTAATCATGTTGCATGTTCATATTCAATAATCATATGCATGTTTAGGTGCTACTTTGTGCATTTACTTGTTGCATAATCCATATGATGCATGCTTGCATAATCATTCAATAATGATTCATGTTCTTGCATTGGTGTATGTTGATCCATGTTTAAATGCATGTTTGCAATGTGTTTAGTACATTTTAATTGAATTGGTGCATTAAAAAATAAAAATAAGCAATTCTGGATTTTGCATTTCATAGCTGTTGTTTTGTATAAGTGCTGTAAAATGTGTGCTGTTTGTTATGTGTGCATGCTGCATTTGACCTTTTGCACCTACTTTTTCATGCTGCATGCTGGCTGTAAAAAGCTGAGTTATATCTTGCATTGTTTTCATGGCTGATTGTGTAATAGGGGCTGTAATAGGTGCTGTATTTTTTGTCTTAGTTTTTTTTAGTTCCTTTAGAATCAAAATAGGGTCTAGTTTAGGTCCAAGTTTGATTAGGATTTAATTAATGTGTGTTTGCCTTATTTTTTAATAAAAATGTGCACTAACCATTTGTTTTGTAGTGGGGAAGATTGAGGTAAGTTTACTTCACTTTATCCTTTATTTTCTATGCATTTCTTTTATGCATTTTATTCATTTTTCCTTCCATATTTGTGTTTGGTAGGATTCCCCCTTGTTAGGATCAACTTACCTTCCTTAGGAAGTAAGTTGTATCCTATTTCTTCTTTTCTTTTCCTTTTTATCTTTAGGATTAGAAAAACCTCACTAACCATTAGGATCTCCCTTTGTAAATAAATAACTTAGGGTTGTGTCTTAGTCCCCCTTAGTTTGTCCTTTTTCCAACTTGAGTCTTTCTCTTTCTCATCCCAAAAGAAAAGCAATAAAACACTTAATAAAAACCGAACAATCTTGTACGACACGAGACTTTGTTGCGGAGTGTTTATACGCGTCCTGTTTCGGGGCGAGGTGTAAATACTTCCCGCGATGGATAGGTCTTAGTACAAGACAGTTCACAAACAAATTCAAAAACACTTCTTTTAAAAAGACAAAAACAAACAACAAGCGACTATCCTGCGGGAACTTCTCTTCTCATCTCATTCACTCACAACGCGAACTCGCGGCGACTTGTCTTTCATGCAAGACGGTAAACGCACTCGTACCAGACGAGCCTGCAACACCTGAGCATAGACATACGCAGTTCCAGTATAAAAAACACAAACAAATAGTTCCCGCCTAGGTTAGGCGAACTACGTCGACTCTGATCCTCATTATCCTGATGAGGTACGTAGGCAGCGGGGTAGGGCCCGTTCGAGCACATTCTTTATTTTCCCTACATTTCCCCCTTTTATTCTCATTTTCTTATTTCAGTTCTTTTCTCATTTCTCATTCCCTTTATTCCAGTAGCGGTATTATTCAGCAGTATTCGTATTTTCTCACCCTTTGAAACAAACAAGCAAGCGTGGATCCCGTCGGGTACGACGGACGATCTGGGGTGCTAATACCTTCCCAGGTCGTAACCGACTCCCGAACTCAGATCTTTGGTTCGCAAGGCCTCGTCCTTTCCTTCTTCCTCAGGTTTGTGCAACATTACCTTTCCCATTCTTTCGGGATAAAAATGTCTGGCTGGCGACTCTACCTTTCCGCGCCACTTTCGCGTTTGTACTAGGATGAAAATCCCGGGAGCGACAGCTGGCGACTCTGCTGGGGATTAACCTGATTCTTCCGGTTTCCCTTGTAGAGTCAATCCTAGCGCCTGTTTGGTTTTGTTTCTTTGGGTGTTTATGTGTTTGTTGCTGAGTGCTTTAGTTTAGCTTTACTGTTTTTATTTACAGTTTTATTTTTACTTTATCGCATTTATTTATCGCTTTCAGTATTTTATTTTCCATGCATCATATTATACTGGACTGTCTGGCTGTGCTGGTTTTCATTTTTTCTGTGGGTTGGGAGTTACTGTGAGATAAGCCAAATACCCGGCTTGAGTGCACTATAGGATTAGCGTGGACAGACATTGTACTCTTATGGTATCTCACCATGATGGGTGGCGATGTGTTCCACACCCAGATTGCGACCGTCTTGGAACTATTCTGTGTGGGGATTACCTCACTTCAGGGTACGACCTTGATAGTTATGTGCATCTGGTGACCGATCTTCGAGGACCTTAATGGAAACACCCCTCTCCAGTGATGACAGTGGCAGACCACATTTGTTGGCAAACCCACTCGCATCCGAGGGTCCATTGGGAACTCGCATAGGATGGCCTGGTTCTCTCATAGGAATTCAGTCAAAGCAAACTGTTCGTATGACGATAGTATTGTACCCTTCGGGATGAATGTACTATTGTTTCTCGATTCAGTGCTTGAAGCTGGAAACTTGTGAGGGATGCTTGTTTTTCCGGACTCAACTGAGACCTCCCTGAGTAGTACATAATGCCAAACCGATTCCCTGATTTGGTCATGAGCCATTTCTCGGAAATGGTGAACGTATTATTGCTATTCGGCTTTGAGAGTCCGTGATGTTGACCCGAGTAGCACACCCGTGAGATTGGGAGGGGTTTACAGGTTTGCAGGAACCCTGGTACCTTCAGCATACCCACTTTGCCTTTGGTTCAGTTTTTGTGATCTGGATTTCTGTTCTTGAGTTATGGACCCCGGATCAGAGGGATGATTATTGTGATATATGGATTCTGAGACCTTGCACCGACACCTGATTATATGATTGGCACATCACAGACACTTCACTGATCACATGCCTGTTGCATACATAACATCATAGCATTCTATCATACATGTTCGGCTATTTCCAAAGATCCTATGTTCGAACCATGTCATTATATGTTCCTGTATCCCAAATTGGAATCAAAGCAGATGGATCCCTTGGAAATAATCGAACATGGCATTTGCATGCATCCTTACTCTCATTACAGGTGTTGGGGGACAGATTCTCATCCTGATTCGTTTACCGTTCAGAATGGCCAACTTGAATCACAATCATCAAGAGGTGGGCATGGAACAATGCCGAGCAGAAATAGCTGAAATGAAAGTCCGAATGGATCAACTCTCGGAAGACATGCAGACTTTGTGCCATGACCACACGCTATTGATGGAGAAGGTTTACCAACTGAAGAAACAAGAGAATCAGACCAGGGAAGCCCCAAAGCTCCAAGAAGGCCATCATCTCCCCTTTATTACTGCAGAAGTTGTTGGTCATCCTAGTTCAGTGATTTTGTTCCAAGATCAGGAAGCGTTTCGCGAGAATTCTCCTCAACTTTGGGATCTTAATCCTCACAATTTGCAGACTCTTCCAGTTCATCAAAGGGAAGGTAAAGGCAAAAGCTGCGGACAAATGCCAAAGACGTCTGAAGCCAAGTTTGATTTGATCCCGGTATCATATGCACAGTTGCTTGTTTGTTTGCTCGAGCTTAATTTGGTTGAACTTGTCACCGTAACAACCACACCCAAAAAGCTTCCCCCAGATTTTGATGCCAATGCCAGGTGTGTTTTCCATTCTGGAGCACCTGGTCACCATGTGGAAAGTTGCAAAAGGCTTAAGCATCAAGTTCAAGAGCTCATTGATGCAAAAGTAATCGAGTTTGCACCGATCAGCGGGGATGTGTCAAAAGATTTCATATCACTAGAAGGGACTTCTCCTTTCCTTACCACAAGAGTTATCCCCAATCAGGGGTGTGTGCCTCCGATCTGGGTTTTGAAGACATCGTGCCAGGCACCTTTACCCATTCACCGATCCGACATAAAGAAGAAAGTGCAGAAGAACTCTAGATGTTCGAATTCATTTCATCATCAGAATTATCAACAACAGGGGAAACTCAAGTTCAAGCAGGTTGAAGAAGTGTTTACTCCTGGTCAAGTGTTTGCCCGTTTGCTCGAGAACTCTTTGATTCAGCCAGGGAATGCCTTGCCAATACCCTACCCCATTCCCCCAGATTACAATATGGGTGCCAGATGTGAGTTCCACTCTGGAACATTTGGACATACCATTGACGAGTGCAAAGCCTTCAAGCAAAAGGTCCAATATCTAATTGACTCAGGGATCATTACACCAGAAGGGTACCTCAGGAGCTGAAGCCTTTGATCCAGCTGGCCAGGCAGACTGCACAAAGCTCAAATCAGGAGATGTAGATTTCTTTGATGCATGTATTTTGCTTTATTGTGTTTCTAGATTACCTTCAGAGCTGTTGAAGGAATCTTTTGTTTTTCTGTTGTGGGTTGCGACATTTTCCTGTATTTCAGTATTGTTGGCTAATAATTGTATAAGGTTCCGCATGTTGGTGTATTCTTTGCTTTATGGAAGTGTGTTGGTACCATTGTTGCAATTTTTCTATCCTGGCAATTTTATTTTGAATTCTCGATACACAGCACTTTCCCCCTGCACATTCTCAGAGTTTAACTTATGATGTGGCACTCCGTGGGTATCTGTCCCCTGATCTGAATGAAGTGGGATCAGTGACATGGCATTTTCACGCATATCATTCTTGCATACTAACGAGTTATCTGGATTTCCTAATTTATTTGACCATTTCAGGAGAAGTATCAGCTGTACCAGTACGCTACCTGAGTCAAATCATGGATACAATACAAGCCGAGTTGAACAATTTTCGCACTCAGATGGGGGAGTTCATGGTAACAATGCAGAGTATAGTGCAGGGGCAACAAGAGATGAGAACCGCCATGCTGAGGTTTAATCGTCCACAGGTTGATCCCCCATTGGTTACCTTGGACGCCGAAGGCAATCCGATCAACACAGTCATCCCATCTACGGATAATGGGCCTCCTATCCCTGAAGGCATTGGTCCAATCCCTGTTCGTGTAGCAGACCGACAGGAGGATCAATTTACTTTTCTCAATGAAGATGTGGGATTTAGTTATGGGGTCAATAATCAGGATTTTCAGATGCTAACCGAGAAGGTAAAGGCTTTAGAATGCCAAGACACCCTGAGCATTGATGTTGCTGATATGGGGTTGGTTTCAGGGTTGGTGATCCCTCCAAAGTTCCGACCTCCGGTTTTTGACAAGTACAGTGGTAGATCTTGCCCGAAAATGCACTTGCAGGCCTTCCATCGCAAAATTGCTGCACATACGATAGATGAGAAGCTTTGGATGTACCACTTCCAGGACAGCCTTTCCGGGGGTTCGTTAGAATGGTACATAAAGCTGGAAAAGAACTCCGTCCGTAATTGGAAAGAACTTGGGGAAGCCTTTCTCAAGCAGTACCAGTATAATATTGACATGGCTCCCAACCGAACCCAGCTTCAGAGCATGTCACAAAAGAAATCTGAGAGCTTTATGGAGTACGCGCAGAGGTGGCGCGAGGTAGCAGCCAGGGTACAACCATCATTGCAGGAGAGAGAAATGGTAGACCTATTCATGGATACCCTCCCAGGGCACTTCATTGAACGTTTGGCAAGCTGTTCAGCTAATGGTTTTTCTGATATCGTCTTGACTGGTGAAAGAATTGAAAATTGGATGAAGCGAGGAAAGATTCAAGTCAACGGTGCCTCCACTTCTGGGACTAAAAAGTTGTTGTCCAATGAGCAAAAGAAGCAGTACGAAGAAGCAGGGGCAGTTTGTGTCCAGCGAAAGAAGAGAAATCAAGGTTCGCGTTATCAAACAGCATCCATGATCATCCAAAATGCCACACGTTCACAACAGCAAAATCGTCGTCAGCATAATCCTCAACAGGGTCGGCAACAAAGGAGAGAAAGATTTTTTGACCCTTTGCCAATGTCTTACACTGATCTTCTCCAGCATTTGCTTCAATTAAAGTTGGTTGGGCTTCGTAAGCTGTCTCCACCTCCTTTTCCACTACCGGAAGGATGGGATGCCAATGTCAACTGTGATTTTCATTCTGGGGCACCAGGGCATCATATTGATGGATGTAAAGCTTTTCACCACACAGTGCAGGACTTAATCGATTCGAAAGCTATCAACTTTGCACCAAACATATAAGAGAGATGACACTTTCTTTGATTCGAAGCTTTGAAGCCAGAAGTAATCCGGATACTCTTGTTTTGGTAATGGTGCGTCTTTGCAGTGCAGTTTCATCCCTGTTGAGGGGAACTACGTCGCTCTGATTCTTCATTGGTCTTGGGTCAATGGAGATACGTAGGCAGAAGATCGTCAGGTCTTTCCGAGCAACCTTATGGGGAAACTTTTTCACTTCTCTCTTCAGATGTCTCGTGTCGGAGTCAGACCAACTAGAAGAAGGGGTATGATTGTCAAGTTCTTGAAAGAGTTGTTGATTGCTGAAAGTATCCAAGACTGACGGGTCCAGACGGAGTCAAGTCTCCTCAACTACGGCTATATTCAGTTTCTTTACTGCATTTTCATTTGTAGTTTATATTGTTTGTTTAAACATTTGTATGCATGCATGAAACTTATTTGTTTTTTTGAATGATAACCATAATAAAATGCACATGTTTTTCTTGAAGTAATCCATCCGTATTTACTCATGATTTTGTCTATGTGCATTGCAATACCAACTATTGTGTTTAAACTCTATGAGGGAGGATGACGAAATGAAAACGCAAAAATCTCTAATTGTGTGCTTTTGAGAAAGACCCTGTTGACGATGTACAGGCATTGTTTCAAATCCTAAACACCGGAGATATAAGGGAGATAGACCCTCGCCAACCCATTTGAGCCTTGAAGTAGGAGTTTCTTTTTGCATGAAAAAACCCTTGCATTCAACCCAGGGGCAGGGTAGGTGTCAGCTAGCTGGACCGATCGTTCAAATTTCGAAAAGGAGTGCAAATCTGAGGATCCATTACCTTTCGTTGTACCAAATCAAGAGGTCCAAAGACCAGAAACCACAATGGTTATCCCAATCAAGAGTCCAGAGACCGGAAACCACAAAGGTTATCCTTCCTCAACCAAGAAGTGAGACAGTCACGATCCTTTCAAAGTAATCAAGACAAACAGTGTCACACGATTTGTTCAAAAAAAAAAGAGAAGAAAAAAAAAAGAATGAAAAAGCCCGCTAAGTCGAAACTTGAAAACAAACGACTTAGGCAAAAATTAGGGCATCCCGCTGGACTTCACAATCAAAGATTCACAAGAATCAGTCCAGGCAAAAGTTAGGGATAAGAAAAAGAATGCAAAAGTGAAAAACGAAAAGGATTACACAAGAAAGATCCTCAAATAAGAACAAAGTCGTGTGGCACAGACACGAAAGACTAAGGGGTGACTGACTCCCAACAACGACCTATTTGGTGCTTACACCGTTAGTGTAATTGGTTCCTCAACCATCACAAAACCTTTTTTGAGAGGTGAACGCTTGTGAAAAGTTAGCTGAATATAGGAATGGAGAACATCACGAAGAAGGGTGGGTACCCAAAACTTTCGAGCCTATATCTTTTGTTTCTATAACCGTGAACCAGGCCACGATACAACCCTCAAAAGTCCTAACTGAAACAAGGTTATTTTTGAGAGCGTACTACCACGAGACCGCGTTCCTGACTCCTATGAGTGGTGTTGAAAGGTATTTGTTGGTATTGCATGTGCATGCTTTCTATTATTCAAAAATAAAAATTAATGTCGTATCTTAACCAGTGATTCGCTCGCAAAGGTTTACGACATCTTTTTCAGTAAAACTTCAAAATTAACATGTGTGTTGCATTAGAATTTTCATTCTTAAAATAAACATTTTCTGCTTGCATACATTTGTTTGGCATCATAAAAGTCCATGTATGGAATCTCAGTCCAGAAGCTTAATCTTGCCAAGTTGAGAAGTCTGAAACTTCCGAAGGACAATCTGTCGAGGTGTACTTTTCAAGAAAACTCCATTGAGTAGGGACTTTCCCAAACAGTCGTGGTAAGAGCCAACTAATCTGGGGAAATCATGTCGAGCAATCTCTTCAAAGTTCAACCAAGCTGGGGCAATCACTTCGAGATTCAAATATCTCAAAGAGCCATTAGTCTGATGCATGCATTCAAATTTTAGCCAAACCGGGGCAATTACTTCGAGATCCAATCTCTCAAATAACAATTGATCTGGGTGTTCTCTTCAAAGCACAGTCATTCAGAGGTGATCACTTCAAGGCTCGTACTGGGGCAGGCCACCCCAAGAGCACTAGAAGTTACTCTCTCCCGAAGACGGTTTATCAAAAGCACCTATCCGGAGTTCAAAATACTGGGGTAAAATATCTCACAGTGATATGAGGTTCTTCATGAATCCTTGCGAGGCAAATTCTTTCATAGACCATGCAGTCTGGGGCAGTTATTTCGAGATCCGACGAATCTCTCCAAGAGTTTGAAGACACTGAGGCATTTCATATGCCATGTTTTCTGTAAAATCCTCTTGAGACATTTACTTCTGACGGACCTTAATCTGAGGCGAGTTGAAGATTGCAAAGAACCAGTGCTCACTTATGATTAGTTGGCAACCTATCAACCCAGGGCTAGGGGCAAAGCCGTTGTCAGCACAGTACTTCAAGAGTTATTTCATCAGCAAGCTTCATTGACAATCCCTTCTCCAGCTGTGTGGCAAAGCGAAAGTTACTTCTTGATCAGAAGGGTATCATCGTCCCTCATCCCCAGCATTGAAACGCCTTACATCTCTCATTCCCAACATGAGAGGATTTATCTCTTATCCCCAGCAAGTGGCAGATTGAACTTTTATCTTCAGCAGGAAGCTTTATCATTGATATTACCCGTTATCCCCAGCCATGTGGAAAGTGAAATTTCACCCAGCAAGGTAGCAGAGAGTGGGTGTCGTCCCCAAGCGGAAGTTTCCCTTCAGACAGGGGCAATTCTCAGTAGTATAAGGAGTGTCTTGCCTCCCCAGCAGTTGCTTCCTCAGCAGTATCATACCTTGGGTTCTCAGCCAAGTCAAGAAGGTCCTCACTTCCCCGTCAGAGTCCAAGAAGAGTCCATCTCCAGCAGGGTCCTGGCACTCCAATCTCAAAGTCCAATTTATTTTTGGCAATGGCGGCAGTTCAGAGTCGGTGCATCATTGACAGCCTTCCCCGCAGAGTTGTCTTCTCCTCACAAGGATCAATCAAATCAATGCAGTGATCATCAGTTCCTCCCCAGTCAAACCATCTGGGATATTTGTTATATCCTCATCGGGAGACCCTTTTGCATTTGCATTTGCATCCAGTAATCATCATTACATTTGCATCCTCCAAAGCGTAGCATCTCCATCATCATGGAGCATTACGCCATAAATTCAAACATATGCATGCCAGCATGGGCCAGTTTTGAGGTATATTACATGAGACCTGTTATATCTCCTATCAGATTGATATATTCCCCACAGAATGCATTTCCGTTTCCCAAGGTGGTTATTTCTACCAAGTCTTGTTGTTTTCCCCAATTGAGTCTTGTTTCAGTACAACAGTCTCATTTTTTCGCGTCTCCGTTTCAGTACAATGGTCGCGTCTTGGGCTCTCGTTTAAGTACAACGATCCCGTTCCTTTCGAGTCTCCATTTAAGTACAATGGTCTCGTTATTGAGTCTTGTTTCAGTACAACAGTCTCATTTTTTCGCGTCTCCGTTTCAGTACAATGGTCGCGTCCTGGGCTCTCGTTTAAGTACAACGACCCCATTTCTTTCGAGTCTCCATTTAAGTACAATGGTCTCGTTATTGAGTCTTGTTTCAGTACAACAGTCTCATTTTTTCGCGTCTCCGTTTCAGTACAATGGTCGCGTCTTGGGCTCTCGTTTAAGTACAACGATCCCGTTCCTTTCGAGTCTCCATTTAAGTACAATGGTCTCGTTATTGAGTCTTGTTTCAGTACAACAGTCTCATTGTTTTGCGTCTCCGTTTCAGTACAATGGTCGCGTCTTGGGCTCTCGTTTAAGTACAACGATCCCGTTTCTTTCGAGTCTCCATTTAAGTACAATGGTCTCGTCTCAGTGCAAAGATAATGGATCGGTTGATACCATTTCTGTTAGATCGGTTGATCTTATTTGAGTTATGAATCGGTTGATATCATTTCTCTTCGAGTTGTAAATCGGATGATATTACATTCTCGTTTTTCTTGGTTATGGATCGGTTGATACCATCTCCATGTTAGATCGGTTGATCTTATTTGAGTTATGGATCGGTTGATACCATCTCCATGTTAGATCGGTTGATCTTATTTGAGTTATGAATCGGTTGATATCATTTCTCTTCGAGTGGTAAATCGGTTGATATTACATTCTCGTTTTTCTTAGTTATGGATCGGTTGATACCATCTCCATGTTAGATCGGTTGATCTTATTTGAGTCATGAATCGGTTGATATCATTTCTCTTCGAGTTGTAAATCGGATGATATTACATTCTCGTTTTTTCTTGGTTATGGATCGGTTGATACCATCTCCATGTTAGATCGGTTGATCTTATTTGAGTCATGAATCGGTTGATATCATTTCTCTTCGAGTTGTAAATCGGATGATATTACATTCTCGTTTTTTCTTGGTTATGGATCGGTTGATACCATCTCCATGTTAGGTCGGTTGATCTTGTTTGAGTTATGAATCGGTTGATATCATTTCTCTTCGAGTTGTAAATCGGTTGATATTACATTCTCGTTTTTCTTGGTTATGGATCGGTTGATACCATCTCCAGGTTAGGTCGGTTGATCTTGTTTGAGTCATGAATCGGTTGATATCATTTCTCTTCGAGTTGTAAATCGGATGATATTACATTCTCGTTTTTTTTTCTTGGTTATGGATCGGTTGATACCATCTCCAGGTTAGATCGGTTGATCTTGTTTGAGTCATGAATCGGTTGATATCATTTCTCTTCGAGTTGTAAATCGGATGATATTACATTCTCGTTTTTCTTGGTTATGGATCGGTTGATACCATCTCCACGGCAGTCGCAGTGATTACGTTGATTCTATTCCGCCTGTTTCTATTTCCATTACCTATTCAGAGGTCAAAAACAAAACAATACATAAATAAATAAATGGGCAGATGGCATTTCCATTACCCTCAGTGTGCAAATTTTCAGGTTTTATTCGAGTATTCAATCACTCCATACCTTGAACGTCTAAAAGCCGATGCAATTATTCGTTCAGGTCTGCAGTTGATTGAATAGGGGCAGCTGTAATACCTCAAAATTTGCCCTCTCATTTCCTCAACATTTTGCATAGCATTTTGCATAGCATTTTGCATATTTGGATTCATAAAATAACCAAAAACATTGCATCATATATAGCATAGCCGAGGCGTGGGTATGTGATTAGTGATCGGAGCAACCGGAAGTTTTGAAGAGGCTACCGAAGGGCCACAAAGCCTCTCAACCTTGTGCAAAGGGTTCATAATATCCCACAAGTCTTCACTTGAAGCCACAAGTCATGGAAAGTTTTGGTTTGATTGAAGGAGGCAAGCAGTGCAATACTTCTTGAGGGAAAAGAGCCGAATTAGGGTTTCATTTCTACAGGGCTTCTACATAAATTTTTGAGTCGAAGTGGATTTCTTGGACTTATATATGATGTCAAGTGCCTAGGGTTCAAATCTCGTCCACAAGTTCATTTTGGAAGGGGTTCGACTGGCCGGACGACGGAAAATCGAAGAATTGGAGAAAAGGCAACCGAGCTAGGTAAAAAGGGGTCGACTCCGGACTTTTAAGATCGAAATCGTGAAATTAGGGTTACAATTATCCTATAGTTCATATTTGGTCAAGAAACGATGGAGGAATCATGAAAAAATCAAAGAAAAATCATTTGAAAGTTAGTTGGTTTTGCATTTCCCTCCATTTTTCCTTCCATTTTCTTTCCACACTTCCTTTAATTCTTTCCATCTCATTTTTCCACTCCAATTCCACTCCATTTCCCTTGGAAACTTCCACCACCTTCCACCATGTTCTAGAGTGTTCCAAGGAATATTCCAAGGAATATTCCCTTTATCCAACCCTAACCCTAACTAACTTCCAAACCTAATTTTGGATCCCAAACCTAATTTTTGGGCCCCAAACCCAAACCTAGCTCCAAGCCTAAGCCCTATTTAAGTCATTTTCATCCAAACCAAGAGGGTTCCCACCATTTTTTTTTCTAATTCCACTCTTTGAGAAGCACTTTTTCTCTCTCACTTTTCCTCTCCCTTTCACCATAGCTTTTTTCAAATAAGCTCTTCAAGTTTCACATTGAAACTTGAAGATCTTGAAGCTTAAGCCTCCAACCTTCATTGGTTGTGGATTATAGAAGAAGAAGCTACTGAATTTTGTGAGGATTATCGGATTATCGGAAGCGCACGAAGATCCAATCTCAAGAACGCATTTATTTTGCGATTTCTCGGTTTTCGGTTTTCTTTTCGATTCAAGCTTCGATACTTGCAACAATCACCGAAGCAATCCTCCGCTTCGTAGGTTGGTGATCTTAATCACTTCTTCTTTAAGTTATTCTCTTCATCTCGCCACTTTCGGCATTCTTTAAGTGCTTTTCGATTTGCTTGAATTAATTCCGTCGATTATGTGTTGTTTGCATTTTTGTGATTTTTGTTGAATTAGTTTTTTTAAGGGGTTAATAGATGTAGGTGTTAGCATGTGTAGATAAACTCAAAATAAGTCGAAATTAGTGTTAGCATGTTCCTAGGTAGGTTAGGGATCCCAAGAAGTGAGTTGGTGGCCAAAAGCACTTATTTTAAAAGCTTTTTTTCAATTCTGTGCAGTGTTAACCGGTTAACGCATGTGGTTAACCGGTTAACGCATGCGTTTTTGGCCAATTTGCTTCTGTTTTAGGTCCGTTAACCGGTTAACCTATATGGTTAACCGGTTAACGCTGATGATTTTTGGATTCTTGGTTTCTTTGATTGCTTAGCCCTAAGTCCTAGTGTCCCTAATGTTCATACTTGTTTAGGTAGTGATTTTAGGGAATTTTTGGATCCATTTCCAGTAGCTAGTTCCCCCGTTTCGAGTCGTTTCGACACGATTCCGTTTATGTTGCGTTTTATGCGGTTTTTGTGAGCTTCTTTGTGCATGCCTTGATTTCTTGCATTTTGTTGCTATGTTCATATATCATTAGGTATGTAATAATCATGTTGCATTCTGGTTTTTTATGTTTGCATTGCATTAAATCATTTTTGCATTTCATTATGTTGATGTATGTTGCATTTTGCATAATCATGTGAATGTGCATTTGGTGTTATTTGGTTGCATATTTGATCACATCACTCATGTCAATTTAGTGCTGAATTTTGTATTAAGTTTAGCATTATTTGTTGAGTAATCATGTTGCATGTTCATATTCAATAATCATATGCATGTTTAGGTGCTACTTTGTGCATTTACTTGTTGCATAATCCATATGATGCATGCTTGCATAATCATTCAATAATGATTCATGTTCTTGCATTGGTGTATGTTGATCCATGTTTAAATGCATGTTTGCAATGTGTTTAGTACATTTTAATTGAATTGGTGCATTAAAAAATAAAAATAAGCAATTCTGGATTTTGCATTTCATAGCTGTTGTTTTGTATAAGTGCTGTAAAATGTGTGCTGTTTGTTATGTGTGCATGCTGCATTTGACCTTTTGCACCTACTTTTTCATGCTGCATGCTGGCTGTAAAAAGCTGAGTTATATCTTGCATTGTTTTCATGGCTGATTGTGTAATAGGGGCTGTAATAGGTGCTGTATTTTTTGTCTTAGTTTTTTTTAGTTCCTTTAGAATCAAAATAGGGTCTAGTTTAGGTCCAAGTTTGATTAGGATTTAATTAATGTGTGTTTGCCTTATTTTTTAATAAAAATGTGCACTAACCATTTGTTTTGTAGTGGGGAAGATTGAGGTAAGTTTACTTCACTTTATCCTTTATTTTCTATGCATTTCTTTTATGCATTTTATTCATTTTTCCTTCCATATTTGTGTTTGGTAGGATTCCCCCTTGTTAGGATCAACTTACCTTCCTTAGGAAGTAAGTTGTATCCTATTTCTTCTTTTCTTTTCCTTTTTATCTTTAGGATTAGAAAAACCTCACTAACCATTAGGATCTCCCTTTGTAAATAAATAACTTAGGGTTGTGTCTTAGTCCCCCTTAGTTTGTCCTTTTTCCAACTTGAGTCTTTCTCTTTCTCATCCCAAAAGAAAAGCAATAAAACACTTAATAAAAACCGAACAATCTTGTACGACACGAGACTTTGTTGCGGAGTGTTTATACGCGTCCTGTTTCGGGGCGAGGTGTAAATACTTCCCGCGATGGATAGGTCTTAGTACAAGACAGTTCACAAACAAATTCAAAAACACTTCTTTTAAAAAGACAAAAACAAACAACAAGCGACTATCCTGCGGGAACTTCTCTTCTCATCTCATTCACTCACAACGCGAACTCGCGGCGACTTGTCTTTCATGCAAGACGGTAAACGCACTCGTACCAGACGAGCCTGCAACACCTGAGCATAGACATACGCAGTTCCAGTATAAAAAACACAAACAAATAGTTCCCGCCTAGGTTAGGCGAACTACGTCGACTCTGATCCTCATTATCCTGATGAGGTACGTAGGCAGCGGGGTAGGGCCCGTTCGAGCACATTCTTTATTTTCCCTACATTTCCCCCTTTTATTCTCATTTTCTTATTTCAGTTCTTTTCTCATTTCTCATTCCCTTTATTCCAGTAGCGGTATTATTCAGCAGTATTCGTATTTTCTCACCCTTTGAAACAAACAAGCAAGCGTGGATCCCGTCGGGTACGACGGACGATCTGGGGTGCTAATACCTTCCCAGGTCGTAACCGACTCCCGAACTCAGATCTTTGGTTCGCAAGGCCTCGTCCTTTCCTTCTTCCTCAGGTTTGTGCAACATTACCTTTCCCATTCTTTCGGGATAAAAATGTCTGGCTGGCGACTCTACCTTTCCGCGCCACTTTCGCGTTTGTACTAGGATGAAAATCCCGGGAGCGACAATATGGCTAAACATTTTTGGGCAGAAGCAGTAAATACAGCATGTTACATTCAGAATAGAATCTCTATAAGACCTATTCTTGAAAAGACTCCTTATGAATTGTGGAAGAACAGAAAGCCCAACATTTCTTATTTTCATCCTTTTGGATGTATTTGTTTTATGTTAAACACTCTTGATACTCTGAATAAATTTGATTCTAAGGCACAAAAGTGTTATATGTTAGGATACTCTGAACGTTCTAAGGGATACAGAGTATACAATACAGAAACACGTATTGTGATAGAATCAATTCATGTCAGATTTGATGATAAGCTTGGTTCTAAAAAACCAAAGCAGAATGAATTTACTGCAGATATAGAAGTAGAAATCTCTACAAACAGAACTTCTAAAGATCAATCTTCTAAAGTTCAAAACAATACAACTGCTCCATCAAAACCTGAAGAACCCATCCAGAAGAAGCTTTCCAGAAGCAATATTAATCACCCAGAAGATAAAATCTTGGGAAAGAAAGATGAACCAATCAGAACAAGATCCTCATTCAAAAACTCTGAAGAGACGCTACTAGGACTTGTCTCTCTGATTGAACCATCTTCTGTAGAAGAAGCTCTATCAGAAAATGATTGGATTCTGGCTATGCAAGAAGAACTTAATCAATTCACCAGAAATGATGTGTGGGATCTAGTTCCTAGACCCAGAGGATTCAACATCATTGGCACCAAATGGGTATTCAGAAACAAACTCAATGAGCAAGGAGAAGTTGTCAGAAACAAAGCAAGACTGGTTGCACAAGGTTATAGTCAACAAGAAGGAATTGACTATACAGAAACCTATGCACCAGTCGCCAGGTTAGAATCAATAAGACTTCTAATATCATTTGTTGTAAATCACAATATCATTCTATATCAAATGGATGTCAAAAGTGCATTTTTAAATGGTTATATTGATGAAGAAGTGTATGTACACCAACCCCCTGGTTTTGAAAATACAAAATTTCCAGAACATGTTTACAAACTCAAAAAATCTTTATATGGTTTAAAACAAGCTCCCAGAGCTTGGTATGAAAGGTTAAGTAATTTTCTACTGGAAAATAAATTCATCAGAGGGAAAGTGGATACAACTCTTTTCAGTAAAAACATTAAAAATGATCTTCTGATATGTCAAATTTATGTAGATGATATAATTTTTGGTTCTACTAAAAGTGCCTTGGGAAAGGAATTTGCTAAATCTATGCAGGCAGAATTTGAAATGAGCATGATGGGAGAATTAAAGTTCTTTCTGGGAATTCAAATAAATCAAACATCAGAAGGAACATATATCCATCAAAGCAAATATGTAAAAGAACTTCTGAAGAAATTTGATTTATCAGAAAGTTCAATATCCAAAACTCTCATGCATCCTACGTGTATCTTGGAGAAAGAAGAGGTAAGTAAGAAAGTAGATCAGAAGCTCTAAAGAGGTATGATTGGATCACTTCTCTATCTTACTGCTTCTAGACCAGACATTCTATACAGTGTATGTTTATGTGCTAGATTCCAATCAGATCCTAGAGAAACTCACTTAACAGCAGTTAAGAGAATCTTTAGATATCTGAAAGGTACTACTAATCTTGGTCTGTATTACAGAAGATCAGAAAAGTATAAACTTGTAGGATATTGTGACGCTGACTTTGCTGGAGACAGAACAGAAAGAAAAAGTACTTCTGGAAGTTGTCAATTTCTAGGAGACAATCTAATCTCTTGGTCTAGCAAAAGACAACCAACCATAGCATTATCAACTGCAGAAGTTGAATACATTGCAGCTGCTGGATGCAGTACTCAGATGCTCTGGATGAAAAATCAGCTTGAAGATTTCAATATCTATGAGAAACTTCTGTTCAAAAGATTAACTTGCAGATCTTCATATCAAACAACTGTCAACAAAGCTCTAAGGACTTCCATCAGAATCAAAACACGTGTCCAAATTCTACAGAGTGACAGAACGTGCCTTGGCAACTGTTCGCTCAGAAGGATAACTGTTGAGATTCTGGAATCTGATACGGCTAGGTTTGACACCAAAAAGGCAAGAAAATCTCTTGGGTAACTGTTCCAGAATCGTTTACGCTTTACCCCATGTCAGCGCATTTAATGTTGTTAATCATTATGTTTTCAAACTTAATTGTTTCCCACTAATTTCTCAATTAATTAATTGCTTTAATTTTTTTATAAATGTCAAGTGTATTTCTCATTTTCAAATTTTACCCGCATCTTACTCTCTATGAATTTTTTCTCAGTCTCTTGTGCTTCCTCATTTTGTTCTCTAAAAACCCTAAACCCTAACAGTTCATCTTAGTAACTAAATGGCTTCATCATCTCAACGCAAAGATTTCTCTGATGATTACTATGTTGAACCCTCAAAGACTCTTTCCATTCCTTCTGATAAACTGGAAGTACTGTGTGAGTTGTTCGTGGATTTCGCAAGCTTGAAGGAAAATGGTTTTGACCTCCTCCCTCAGGTTGAAGCTCAGGGCTGGGAAAAATACTTTGACAGGCTAATGGGACCAGTCTTCCCTAAACTGGTTAAAGAATTTTGGATGTATGCCTATTCAAATGACGCACAAGTTACCTCTTATGTGCTTGGTAAACAGATTATCATCTCTGAAGATCACATTGCCAAACTCTTTGAAACTGATGGCAATGGTATCAAATGTAGTGATATGGATAGAGTATCTGACGCTGTTGTGATTGCTAAAGAAATTTTCACCGCTGGAAAACCATCAAATAAGATCAAAGACCTAAAGACTCCTCTGCGTATTTGGGCAAAAATAATTCTTGGGACAATCTGTCACAGGAAACCTACCAATTCTCCAGACTACATCAATCTGGATCAACAATTCCTCATTTACTTCATTTCCAAGCAAAAGAAAATCAATCTTGCCCACACACTCTTTCAGAATCTCAGAGTTGCTGTGAAAGAAACAAGGGATGGGGAGAAGACCAAAAGGGATTGGATTCCTTTTGGACGATTAATTTCTGATATTCTTTGTCAGAACAAGCTAGTGGACTTCCTAGCAGAATTAAAACAAACTGAACTTTTGGAAACAGACGTTGGAAAACCCTTGAATGCTAAAAACCTGAAGAAGATGAAGTTCATCACATCTATTCAGCAAGAACCCACTCTTCAATCTAGAGAAGTTATCAGCACCAGAAGAATCCCTCTGGAAGGCTTTCCTCTCTTTTCCTCTGATACACCAGCAGATGTTGTTCTCAACTATATGGATATCTGCAAGCGTCAAGGTACGGTACCTGATTTCAACCCAAAAGAACTCCAACAACAAATTCCAGATGTTGCCTCTCTCAGATTAAAGAAAAGGAAGACTGCTGAAGACCCTTCTCAGAAGATGCAAAAATCATCTAAGACAACAGGTAAGTCTTCTGCTTCTAATCCTGATTCCATTACTGTAGTAGAAGCTGTAACTGTAGAAGTGTCTGAACAACCTTCTAGCCAACCATCTTCTACTGATATCCCTCCTGAACAAATTCCTGATCCTGAACCACCTCAGAATATTAGTCCCATTCAAACTGAAGTTCCTGCAACTTCTGCTGTTGCATCCATCCTATCCACAGTATATCCACCAGAAACAGAAACAGAAAACCATCAACCCCAAACTATTGCTGATTTTGACATACCAATTGATGACACTCCACCTTCTGATATTGACTGCTCCCCTACAAATGAAACACAATCTGCCTTGAAAGCTGCTCTTGATCTTGATCTTGAACACTATCAAGACTCAGATGCTGCCTCAATTTCCCATAACATTTCAACACCCCAAAATTCACCTTCTATCATAAACATTCCTGATTCACCCGAAGAAACTTTGACTGAAAATGAAAATCCCCTTAGAACTACAATTGACTTTGAAGCACTCCAAAAACTTTCCTCTGTATCCAACAAAAGAGTTATTCCCGTCCCAAAACCTAAACCATCCAAATCAGATATTTCCACTTTACTGCTGGCTTTCGAAACAGTTTTGAAATTAAAATTAGAAGATCTGAAGACTGCTTGTGCAGAGCTTACTGATCCTGCTGCGTCTGATTTTCTATGGGCTGACCTCAGAAAATGGTTTAATGCTGAGTCCAAAAGACTCAAGGACATCTGCTATGATGTTGCTCATCAGAACTTCTGTGAGTACCTTCAAGCAGTAGTCTCAAATGTTGCACAAACTAAACCACTTCTGCTGGACAACAAGCCCTGGAAAGAATCAGAACCTCTGGATAAACTCTCAGCACTTCAGATGGTTTTAGTATCTTTTGTAGAAGAAAATGCTGATGGTCCTGATAATCAAGCTGCTCCACAAACTGAAGAACCTCTGGAAACAAATTTTGTTTTACAAACTCTGCAAGAATTGAAGAAGGAAAATCAACTAGTGAAAGAACGTCTAGACAAGCAAGAAGAAACAACTGCTGAAATGAAGACTCTACTCACCAAGCAAGTGGAATCTTCATCAGACATTAAATCCTTGCTGGAGACTTTAGTCACTAAGATGAACACCTTATTTTCTTATCTTCTGCATTAACTATTTTGCTATTTTAACTTCTGTTTATGCATAACTCTTTGAACTTCTACTAGTTTTTGCGTTTGCTTCTAGTACTTTATATCTATCGGTTTTGGTTTATACTTTCTTTTCTCTCTTGCTCTACATCTTTTTGATTATGACAAAAAGGGGGAGAAACGTAAATGATTCTGATCCATAGCAGTTTACCATAATCTGCCTCTTACATATTCTGATAAAATTATTTGAGTTGTTACCATGGAAAGAAACAGGTCAAGTAATCAACTCAGGGGGAGCTAAGGATCATAGAACATCTGAAAGAAGTTTTTTTCTAATCTAAGGGAGTTCACTTAAATTCATTAAACTCTATTCTCTTAAATTAAAATGTTTTGTCATCATCAAAAAGGGGGAGATTGTTAGAACAAATATGGTTCTGAACCTCTAAGTGTTTTGATGATAACAAAGTCCTTCATATTAGAAGTTCTAATGAATATACTTATTTTATGTAGAAGTAAATCTTATTTAAGTAATCCGTACTAGCTAAGGAGAACCATTATAGAAGACACGCTCAAAGAAGAATCCAGCATTAAATGGCACATTTATTGGCTGCGCATCTCTTATTCATTATCTCTGATTTCCGCTTAGAAGATGCTGGTATCCTTATTAAAAGACTTTAATTAAAGAATATGCTCTTTAATATACAAAGACAAGTATCTCCACTTATGGAAAGAAATTAAGGTATTAAAGTATATCCTAATTTGGTTCAAGATGTCTCCAACGGCTACTTTATCAAGAACTATATATAAAGGACATCATTTGAAGAAATGAGAAAAAAAAACGCAACGCATTACAACGTATCTCATATATTCAAGCTAATCATTTTATCTTGTGCTTATTGTTGTAACTATCACTTAGTGATACCTGCTTATCTAGAAGCATTTTAGTTACGTCTTTATTATTATTCTTGTAATAATTATTTTTTTCCTTGAGTGACTAAGTTTAGTCAGAAGACTCAAGAAGACATTGATTATAGGTCTTTGTGTGTATTCTTATTGAATAGTGGATTAAGACATCAGTAGAGGCAAAATCACCTTGGCGGGTGGACTGGATGTAGTTTGAGTTCAAACGAACTAGGATAAAGTAAACGTGTCATTAGAAGTTAATTTTAATTATTCCAGAAAACCCAATTCCAACCCCCCTTCCTTGTGTTTTGCCACCTTCAGTGATGAGCTAGCAAGTTCAAGGATGACTGCTGGGGATCCTAATACAGCAACCCGGTGATAAAAAAAAAGAGTTGAAATGACATCGACTCGGCAGTCAGGAGAACAAAATAGCAGACATCGACACGGTGGTCGGGAAAAACATAGCAGACATTGACACTACGGCCGAGAATGAAATTCAACACGGTGGTTGGAGAAATAAATAATAGACATCGACACGGCGGTCAGGAAAATGAAATAACAGACATCGACACAGCGGTAAGGAAAACGAAATAACAGACATCGACACGGCGGTCGGGAAATAAAATAACAGGCATCGACACGGCGGTCGGGAAAACGAAATAACAAACATAGACACGGCGGTCGGGAAAACGAAATAACAGATATCGACACGGAGGTCAAGAAAAAAAATAACAGACGTCGACATGGCGGTCGGGAAATGAAATAGCAGACATCGACACGGCAGTCGGGAAATAAAATAACAGGTGTCGACACGGCGGTCAGGAAATAAAATAACAAATGTCGACACGGCAGTCGGGAAATAAAATAACAGACGTCAACACAGCGGTCGGGAAACAAAATAACAGACGTTGACACATCGGTTGGGAAATGAAATAGCAGACATCGACACGGCGGTCGGGAAACAAAATAGCAGACGTCGATACGGCGGTCGGGAAATGAAATAGCAGACATTGACACGGCGGTCGGGAAATGAAATAGCAGACATCGACACGGCGGTCGGGAAACAAAATAACAGACGTCGACACGGTGGTCGGGAAATGAAATAGTAGACATCGACACGGCGGTCGGGAAATAAAATAGCTGACATCGACACGGCGGTCGGGAAATAAAATAACAGGTGTCGACACGGTGGTCGGGAAAATGAAATAACAGACATCAACACGGCGGTCGAGAAGGCAGTTCAACGCGGCGGTGGAGGAAATAAATAACAGATAAATAATCCAAAGTGGTGAATCAACAGGTTCATGTGTAACTATTGATACCAAGGATAAAGAAAATGAAGACGGTGTTTGGGCAGCGGTCTTGTGCAACCAATTGATACTGGGAGTAGAATGCAAAGCATTTAAAGATAAATCCAACGGCTCTAAGCGACCAGCTGGAAAATAATAATAAATGTTGGAGTTTTCAACGAGATAAACGAACAACCTCTGGAAATTCTTTAAATGAAGAGTTCAAAGAAGAACTTTCAGGAACCATCAGGAAAACACGGATGCGGGTTGAATTAAACGGCCTTAATTCTTAAGCAAACAGCTTAAAGGATTTATGGCAATGATAATTGGGCTTAAATGAAATATTGGTGGTACTAAGGTACATATCAAGAAGGGTCTCTATGGAGAATACCAGTGTTACTGGGAAAAATACCTTGGTTAACCAAACTTCAGGGTTCCCACAACAATGGATTTCAAAAATGAAAATTGACAGTAATCTGGACCTGGAGTCAGACAGAAAATAACTGGGGAGAGACAAAAGAATATGTCAAATGCGTATGATTGAGCATGATGCGAATGATCATGATATGAAAATGCTGACTCTAGGGAGACAGAGAGTTTTGACAAAGTAGGGGAGAGTAAGATCTCAACTCCAATACTTAAACGAGAAATATGAAAGATGCTGGGGAGATGTCTTCAAACTTGGAACTCAATGCTTTGTCCAAGAATCCATCCAAGAGTATTATCAGCTTTTAATCCTTTATGGGGATTTCAGTAATAATGGCATGAGAGTGTTGCTGAAAGCCAGAGGTTTTTTTTAGAAGACAGAAGATTTTTAATCTTTCTAAAGTCAAAGAAATTTGAAAGTTATTTTTCATATGTTTTCAAAAACAATTTCTAAAATATTTGTCATTTTCAGAGTTAAATGGTAATTCAGTAAAGACATTTTGCATAACAAAAGAAAATAAGTAACTGAAAGGCAAAGTTTGAAGGCAAAGGTTGTATTTCATTCAAGAATGGTAGCTTGCCAAAGGCAGAAGCTCCATGGACAATTACAATTTGAAAATGGCAATGGGGAAAGGTCTACATTTAATCCAACGACCACTATAATCCCTAATAACAAAAACCGCTTAACACCTCGCTTCTGACAAAAGAAATTGGATTGGTCTTCAAGTAATGATCTTCTATAATGGTAAATACCATCTGATACAGTCAAATGCCTTTGTCCCTAATTTTTCCTGGACCTCCCTTTCGTGTTTTCAATCCATCGGGACGCTCTTTTTTGCCTAAGCCGCCCTTTCGGGTTTTCAACTTAGCGAGCTCTCATTTTTTTTGTTTTTATCCCTAACTTTTGCCTGGATCTCCTTCATAGGTTATGCTCCACCAAGATACTCATTTTTTTCTAGGTCTCCATTTCTGGTTTTCGACCTATCGGGCTTTATTTAGGAATAATATTTTTTGACTGCATCAGAATTCACCGGGTGTTTAAGCTTTTCACCATCCATAGTTGTGAGGATTAAGGAACCTCCGGAGAATGCCACCTTCACAACATATGGGCCTTCATAGTTAGGGCTCCATTTTCCACGCATGTCTTTGTGGACTGGCAAGATTTTCTTGAGTACAAGGTCTCCTTCTTTGAATTCTTAGAGACGGACTTTCTTGTCAAATGCCCTCTTGATGCGTTTCTGGTACAACTGGCCATGGCACATGGCGGTCATTCTCTTTTCATCAATGAGGTTCAGTTGGTCATATATGTTCTGGACCCACTCAGCTTCCTCCAATTTGGTTTCCATCAAGATCCTCAAATATGGTATCTCTACTTTGATAGGGAGAATTGCATCCATCCCATACACCAAAGAGAAAGGGGTTGCCCTAGTTGAAGTGTGAACTGATGTCCTATATCCGTGTAAAGCATACGGTAACATTTCGTGCCAGTCTTTGTAAGTTTTTACCATCTTTTGCAGAATTTTTTTGATGTTCTTGTTCACAGCTTCAACAACTCCATTCATCTTCGGACGGTAAGGAGAATCGTTATGGTGTTCAATCTTGAATGTCTCACACAATTCTTTCATCGTCTTGTTGTTCAAATTTGTCCCATTATCTGTGATGATTCGGCTTGGGATCCCATAACGGCAGATAATTTGATTCTTGATGAAACGGGCAACCACTTGCTTTGTCACATTGGCGTAGGAAGCTGCTTCTACCCATTTGGTAAAATAATCAATTGCAACCAAGATAAACCGGTGACCATTGGAGGCTTTAGGCTCAATTTCCCCTATCATGTAAATGCCCCACATTGAGAAAGGCCAAGGCAATGACAGAACATTCAAAAGGGTCGGAGGTACATGCACCTTGTCGACATAAATCTGGCATTTATGACACTTCCTGGCATATTTGAAACAATCTGATTCCATGGTCAACCAGAAGTATCCAGCTCTCAAGATCTTTTTGGACATGGCATGTCCATTGGCATGTGTTCTAAATGATCCTTAATGGATTTCTCTGATCAACAAGTCTGCTTCGCGCTTGTCCATACATCTGAGCAAAACCATATCATGATTTCTCTTGTAAAGCACATTATTGCTGAGGAAGAACTTGGATGCCAATCTTCTCAGAGTCTTCTTTTCTAAAGTTGTTACATCTGCTGGGTACTCCTGATTTTGCAAGTAGTTCTTGATGTAATAGAACCACGGTTTCTCATCGGTTTCTTCTTCGACCAGTAGACAGTAGGCTAGTGTTGTTTTTCGCTCGATTGTAATGAGTGGTGCTTCATTAAGAAATATGACCTAAAACATAGAGGCAAATATAGCCAAGGCGTCTGCTATTTGATTCTCCGCCCTTGGAACGTGATGGAAAGTGACTTCATCAAAGTATTTGATTAATTCCACAATGTAGGCACGGTAAAGGATCAACTTCTCATCATGGGTTTCCCATTCACCTTTGACTTGGTAAATCACCAAAGCTGAGTCTCCATATACTTCAAGGATCTTGATTCTGGTATCAATTGCAGCTTTGATACCCAAAACACATGCTTCATACTCTGCAATGTTGTTCGTACATTCAAAACATAATCTGGTTATGAAAGGAGTATAACCACCATTAGGATTCATCAAAACAGCTCCCACACCATGCCCCATGTAATTAGAGGAACCATCAAACATCAATTTCCAACGAGAACCTGGCTCGAGACCTTCATCTGGACCCGGAACTTCACAGTCCTTTATTAGCATAATGTCCTCGTCTGGGAAATCAAATTTCAAAGGTTCATAATCTTCAACCGGTTGATCAGCAAGGTAGTCAGACAAAACACTGCCCTTGATAGACTTATGGGTTACATATTGGATGTCATATTCAGATAACAACATGTGCCAACGGGAAAGTCTTCAATTCAAGGCAGGCTTCTCAAAAATGTACTTTATTGGATCCATTTTCGAGATCAACAAAGTAGTGTGACAAATCATATACTACCATAGGCGCCTGGCAGCCCATGCCAAAGCACAACAAGTCTTCTCTAAAAGTGAATATTTGTTTTCACAATCTGTGAACTTCTTGCTTATGTAATAAATGGCATGTTCCTTGCGACCAGTTTCATCTTGTTGGCCTAACACCCAACCCATTGATCCCTCAAGTACAGTCAGATACATGAAGAGGGGCTTCCCTGGAGTAGGTGGGATCAAGATAGGAGGTTCATGTAGGTAAACCTTAATCTTCTCAAAAGCCTGTTGACAATCAGAGTTCCACTTAATTGCTTGATCCTTTCGGAGTAACTTGAATAAGGGCTCACGTGTAGCTGTCATGTTGGAGATAAATATGGAGATGTAGTTCAATCTTCCCAGGAAACCTCTGACTTGCTTTTCTGTTTTCGGAGATGGCATTTCTTGAATTGCTCTGACCTTGTCCGGATCTACTTCAATTCCTTATTGACTAACAATAAAACCAAGCAACTTTCCTTATGGGACACCAAAAGTACACTTAGCTGGATTCATACGCAGTTGGAACTTTCTAAGGCGCTCAAATAACTTCAGGAGATGATTCAAATGATCCTCCTCACTCTGTGATTTGGCAATCATGTCATCTACGTAAACTGCTATCTCTTTATGCATTATATCATGGAAAAGGGTGACCATTGCCCTCTGATAAGTGGCTCCTGCATTTCTGAGACCGAATGGAATAACCTTGTAACAATAAGTGCCCCATGGTGTGATGAAAGTAGTCTTATCCATATCGTCAGGATCCATCTTGATCTGGTTATATCCTGAAAATCCATCCATGAAAGAGAAGACAACAAACTTAGCAGTGTTGTCAACCAAAGTATCAATATGTGGAAGAGGGAAATCATCCTTTGGAATGGCTTTGTTCAAATCCCGATAGTCCACGCACATTCTAACCTTTCCATCCTTCTTGGGGACTGGCACGATGTTAGCCACCCACTCAGGGTACTTCGCAACTACGAGGAATCCAACATCAAACTGTCTTTTGACCTCCTCTCGGATCTTCAGAGCCATGTCCAGTCTTGTTCTTCGGAGCTTTTGCTTTACTGGAGGACAATCTGGTCGAAGAGGCAACTTGTGGACCACTATGTCTGTGTCTAAACCGAGCATATCCTGATATGACCACGCAAACACATCCACATACTCTTTGAGAAGCTTGACCAATCTTTCTCTGACATCTGCCCCAAGTGTTGTACCAATCTTGACTTCCTTCTTGTCTTCATCGGCGCCAAGGTTGATGGTCTCTACCTACTCCTTATGTGGCTGAAGATCTGTGTACTCATACTCAACCAATCTTGCCAGTTCTTTGGGAACATCACAATCTTCCTCACTATTATCTTCCGCTTGGTAGATGGGCGAATCAAAGTTAGGAGAGAATATAGAGTCATTGAATTCAACAGGGTTTTCATTTGTTTTGCATATGGGAATGATTTGCTTTTATTAAAAGTTAAAATAGAGAGATGCAAGAAAATAACTTTTTATTGGTTTTGAAAGATTGCCATTTTCTTTTAAAGGGGAAAAGAGAAAAACAGTAAATAAAACAAAGTAAGAATTTAACAAAATGCCTTCATTGATTAAATAACTTGAAAATGAGAAGGGGCCCTACAAAATGATCCCATAGCCTTGGGCAGAGCTAGGGAACTTTGAAAACATTTAAATAAAACAATAAATTACTATGACAGTGGAAAGATTTCTGGGATCTCAACTGCCTCCCAATTGCCTAAATTTGCTTCACACTGATACACCAAATGATCCACATCTTCATCTTCAGCATCCCCATTAATTGCATTGATCTGATAGCCGGCACTGGAAAACACTTCTTGAATGGTCTTTAGACGTCCTTTAACGGAGGTTGATGCTCCTTCCTTCACATGAGTTGGTTTGTAACCCAACCCGTAGCGGTCTAGCTTCTTCTTGACTTCAATGAAATCACCCCAACCTTCATGGCTTCCTTCTTCAATAATGGAAATTGTACTCTTCAGAGATGCAAAAGATGGAATACCCTTCCCCTTTGGTTCCTCTACTTCCATAAGGACAACATTGTCTATCTCCAGAGCTTGGAAAGCAGTTTCCAAAGCATCTTCATCAGCCTCAATGTAGCTAAAGGAGGAAAGGGTTCTAACCATGAGATCTTCTTCATCAGACACGGTTACCAACTTATTATCAACCACAAACTTCATCTTCTGGTGTAGGGTAGAAGTGATTGCCCTAGTGGCATGAATCCAAGGTCTTCCCAGCAAACAACTGTAATTAGGGTTAATGTCCATAACCTGAAAAGTGACTTTGAATACTTGCGGTCAAATCAAGATTGGTAGGTCCATTTCTCCAATAAAAGTCCTCCTTGACCCATCAAAGCTTTCACAATCAGTGCACTGGGCCTCATCTCTTCCCCTTGATAAGATAACTTAGCAAGTGTTCTTTTTGGTAAAACATTCAATGAAGATCTTGTATCCACGAGAAATCTTGCTAAAGTATCCTCCTGACATTTGACAGATATATGAAGAGCACGGTTATGGTCTAAGCCATCCTTTGGAAGATCCTCCATACTGAAGCTGAGATTATTACATGCAGTGATGTTGGTAATGACTCCGTCAAACTGATTCACAGTTATATCATGCGTAACATGAGCTTGGGCTAGTAATTTCTGGAGAGCACCTCTGTGGGACGACGAATGCATAAGTGATAAGATAGATATTTTGGAAGGCGTTTGATGTAGCTGATCAATAACCTTATAGTCACTTTTCTTAATGATTCTGAGAAATTCTGCATCCTCCTCTTCCAAGACCATCCCTTTATCCTTGTTGGCAATAGCGGGAATGACTTCTTTAGGTGGAACTGGTGGAACAGTATTGACCTACTAAGTGTAAACACGACCACTGCGAGTTAATCGACTTGCATCTGCTATGTCAGCACTCGCCACTTTTAAACTTCCCTTCTGACCAGCCCGTTCAATCTTTTAATGAATTTCCCCTGTATCATACTTCCATGGAACTGCTTTGGCATCTTCATAAAGGAAAGGGTTACTCCCTTACTCAATCCTCGGTTCTGGAAAAATGAAAATTGGTACCACAGATTCTGGCATATTGAAGATGGGTTGAACTCCTAGGGATTCAGGAATGTTCAACACTGGTGCTATGGTAGAATCATATTCGGGCAAGTTGAAGATGGGTTCAATCATTGCCATTTCATTCCTCTTCACACGGCCGCTTACTTGAAAAACACCCAGATTAATCAAACTTTGAACATCTCTCAAGACCAGTTCACATCCCTTTGGGTTATTAGCACAAACTTCACACTTCTTATGACAGTTCTTCAGCATACCCACCTCTACTAACTTTGCATGGAAGTCTCTAAGTGGGGTTTTGATCTATGTGGCATCGAAAATCAAATCTTCGTCAGACTCATCAACAATGGCATTTATGGACACATGCTTGGGTAAAGGATTATCTTTGACATTGGGACCAGCATTTCCGAATGACAAAATATTTTTATCCATCAAGTCCTTCACAGCATACTTCAAAGAAATACAACTTTCCAAATCGTGCCCGGGAGCACCTTCATGGAATAAATAGTGGGCGCTTGAGTTGTAACTTGGTGGGAGTGGATCTGGTGGAGGACCCAAAGGCCTTGGAGTAACCAAGCCTCTCTTTAGCAGTGAGGGATATAATTCAGTATAGGTCATAGGGATTCGAGGATTGGGAGGCCTTCCTCCTGGTCTTCTATTCTGAAAGTTAGAATTTGGATGAGGAGCTGGAGTCCTCTGCTGGTAGGCTGAAACATTGGGTGCTTGTTGATAGTATGGATTGTTGAGCATTGGTTGATAAGCTGGAATCACTGAAGCCGCTTGCTGATACATCGGTACTGCTTGAGTTTGCCAATACATTGGAACTTGTTGATTATATGATGGTTGAACTGCCGCTACATAAGGATGTTGAACGTACTGTGGTGGATATGCATACTGATGTTGAGCCACAAGTGGAGGCCTCTGCCAAAGCTGATTTCTCCTTTGACCTGTCATCACTGCATTTGTCTCGCCTTCTTTCTTTTTGTGGAAATTACTGGTAAACTTCTTAGCATTGTTCCCACTACTGTTGTTGGAATTGTTTGATGCACCACCCATCTTACCATTCTTCAAACCAAGTTCAACCTTGATTCCCACAACCACAAGATAAGAGAAGCTAGCAGTTATGCTTCCCACCATTCTCTCAAAGAATTCTGGTCGTACAGTGTCAACAAACCAGTCAGCTAATTCTTTTTCAGTCAACGGGGGATCTACTTGAGAAGCGGTCCCTCTCCATCTTTGAGCATATTCTTTGAAAGACTCGGAATCTTTCTAGGACATACTTAGCAGCTGCCTCCTATCGGGAGCAAGGTCCATATTGTACTTGTATTGTTGAATAAAAGCATCTGCCAGGTCTTGGAAACAACGGATTTTTGACTGATCTAGAGTCAGATACCACTTGGAAGAAATTCCTTTCAGACTATCCTGGAAGCAATGGAGCATCAGTTTGTCATTGTCAACTTGCGCTACCATTCTCCGATAGTACATTAAAAGATGGCTTTTAGGACACGTTGCGCCTTTATACATATCAAAGGTAGGTGTCTTGAACTTGGGAGGTATCACTAGTCTAGACACAAGGCACGTTTCTCTGGCAGCAGCACCAAAGATCTGGTCACCTTCAATTGCCCTTAATATCTTTTCAAGAGTGTCAAAATTCTCTTGCATCTTCTCAAGTTTCTCATTACCGTTTTCAGACATGTCTGGCACATCGTACACCTGAGGATCGTTAAAGTACGGTTGTATATGAGTCTGCATAATATCTAGTGTAAAATTAGTAACCACGTGGTTCTCTTCAGTAGTCAAAGGAATAGTTTGCTGAGTGGTAAATCCTTGGGAGGGAGGCACAAAACCTTGGGAAGGAAATGCAAACCCTTGAGAAGGAGGCACGAAACCTTGAGAAACAAAACCTTGGGAAGGAAGGAAGAAACCCTGAGCAGCAAATCCTTGGGAAGGAGGAATAAAACCTTGAGAAACAAATCCTTGGGGAGGAGGAAAAACACCCTTGAGAAGCAAGTCCCTGGGAAGGAGGAATAAAACTTTGAGAAGCAAAACCCTGAGGAGGAGGTACAAACCCGTAAGGAAGCCCAAAAGGAGGCCAGGTTACAGGAGTAGTGACTGATGGCATAGGCTCAGTCGTTGTGGTGACAATCTCAAAAACCACAGTCTGTTGGGTATCCATCTTTGCTCGAATGACTTGCAGCATTCCATAATCTGGCCCATATTTCCATGAAGATCAGTAAGCTCCTCATTAACTTTGTCCATTTATGGGTCTCTGTCAGCCATCTTCTTCTTGGCCTGAGCTCGAGTGGAGTATTTGCGTGAGATCCTCAGTGTGACAGTCTAGAAAGGAGGTGACGGGAATGATGTTTTGACAAAATGCAAATGCGGAGATGCACTCATGAGTAGAAAAAAAATGTGAATGCTTCAAGGGACTTAAGAAGTTATTGAAAAACATAAAAAATGGGTAAAGCTTTCTTATTATTTTTCAAGAACTAATAAACTGAAGTCCATTCATGGTAAAATATATGATGTTTGCAACAAGCATCTCTTTGTTCCTTGAAGCTCTTACTAAAATGATGCATATGATGCTGAGATGCAAAGATGCAGGGATGCAAGGATACAAGGTGCCACAAGTAAATCCGAAACATTCTTAATAGGTAGGCTGTAAGAGATTGGTTCTACATTTTTCTACCCATAAATCCCACTCACGGGATGGTTTCTACGGTGTTGGTTTAAGGAAACTCAAGGTCACAGACGTTTATCGTATTAACGCCCCGCCGTAAGCCAGCTGCATTTTGACGATAATAACGATAAGGTCTACCCTAAGTGGATTTCTCATGCTAGGCCCTCAAGAGGCGAGCCCTTGGAGACTAACACTACACAACTACCAGTATTGAAACCGGTTCTTAACAGTGGTGTCGCGGTGAGAATCGGATACCAAGCTATTAAGTGAGCTTGAATCGCAAAACATTTATGTTCACCACCGACTTTAATTTAATCCAAAAGGAAAAGGGAAAAAGATCGTAAAAACCCTAAATGAGGAGAAACTAGGTTCGGGGGTTGATTATACCTAGGGAAGGTGTTAGCATCCTAAGCATCCGCAGTATCCTACGGGAACCTCTTGTTAATATTAGTGTTTTGTTATTTATTGCTTGCTAAAATTATGGGAACCTAAGGTTTTATTTCTAATGGTGCTCGCACAACATCGCATCGATGCCTACGTATCGGGTATAGAATCAGAGCACTCGTAGTTCTCCTAAGGATTAACGAACACTTGGTTACGCTCAAGGTTCGCGGGGGAAAGTAAGTGTTATGGCAAACACTCACATGACTTAACAAAGTCACAAAAAGTTATAAAATAAAACACTAAGGACCTAATGGCTAAGGACCTAAGGATGAGGGATGGCTAAACTTCCTATGACATTGAGTCAACTGCAGGAGTTCTTTCCCTTTTGGATTGTAAAGCATAACCAAAAATAAATAAAGGTGCAAGCTCCTAAGACTAGGCAAAGGCTGCTACTTGCAAAAATAAACTGAATGAAGTAAACGGAATGCAAGGTAAAGGGCTTAACAACTGGGCTATGGCTCGATATATGGATCGAGAATGCAGGGGTGGAAAACAAACGCAGTGAGACAAATTTGTTTAAGTTAAAAAAGCTGTGAAGTGTAAGGAATGTGCAGACGGCGATCGTAAACGACCGACTTACGTGTGTGAGTGTAGGTGAAGTGAAGTTCACTTGGCGTTGGACCAAGGAATTATTATTGTTTTTGAAATGAAGTTAATATGGTGTAAAGACGCGAGAAATAAATGATAATAAAATAAATAAAGTGAAATGAATTATGAAATAGAAATAAATAAATTAAATGAATTAAGTAGAATAAATAAATAAATATAAACAAATGCATGGAATAGAAATAAACAAATGCATGGAATAGAAATAAACAAATGCATGGCCTCATATTTGGTCACGATTAATCGGAAACGATTTATCGTGACCTTTGTCATATCATCGGCCCCAAATAAATAAATTAAATAAATCGAGAAAATCGAGAAATAATAAGGAAATGGAAAAATTTGGCCTCATATAGGTTTAGATAATGTCGATTACAAATATCGAACATCGATAAACCCTTAATAATATCATTGGCCCTAAGACTAATCAAAAATAAAATAAATCACTACTAATTTTTTTAGAGTATTTTCTTAGAAAAACTGGTCAATAGTGAATAAGTTAAAATTTAAGAAAAACTTATAATACTTATTTTAGAGAAAGAATTTTAATATTACGAAATAAAAATCACAAAAAATAATAGAAATTTTAAAAAGAAAAATATAAATACAAAAAAGGGAAACACTGCGTCTGGAATAGGGTGCAGAGAGAAATGTTTAATGGGCTAAGCCCAATAGGTATTTTCATAAAAAACCTAAAAAACTAGAAAAAGGAAAAGGGGAATAATTATGAACAGAAATAGAAAAAAAATTCAGCGTAAAAACATAAATAATAATAAAAAAACAAACAGAGAAACATGGTTTCTCTTCTAAACGCGCTTCAGAAAAAAAAAACCCATCCTCACATCGTCGTCTCCCTCACAGCATTCATGGCCGTCTGCGATTCTTTCTCAGTTTTCGCGAATCACTCACAGTTTCACTCGGCGGCGCTCGGCGGTGGATATCTCTCTCAATTTTTCCTCTCACTCAGTTCTCTCGGTCAGTTCTCTCTCAATCGCTTCTCTCTCTCAAAACTCTCTCCGTCTCTCTCCGTTTCAAGCAGCGGCGGTGATGGATTTGAGCTTCAGCATTCCTGTGTTCGTGTCTCAGCTTTGGATCGGTAAAGGCTTACGGTTCTGGTGTGATGAAGGTTCAAGGGTTTCGAAAAGGGGTGGCCGGCGGATTCGTTGTGGTTTAGATTGTCTCAAACGGTGGTTTTCTGGTTTGGAGTTTCGGGTTGAAGGATGAAGAAGTTTTTTTTTTGATTTTGTTGATGCGGGTCAGATTTCAAGATGGTGATGGCGATTGAGAGTGAGCGGATGGCTCAGGTTGAAACGGAAAGGGGTTTCGTGCGGAGGTTCTCGGTGGTCGATGGCGTATGTTTCCTTTTCGCGGCGGATTGAGGTTTGTTTTTTGCAGTGAGGTTAGCTTATGGTTTGCTGCTCTTGGTTTTTCGATCTGCTTTGCTCACAGTTTCGATTTTGGTTTTGTGGCTTGTGAACAGCTTTGAGTGAAGGTGGTCTTTCTGTGTTGATTTAAAGGAGGAGCTTGTGGTTTTTGTTTGATGTTGGTTCACGATGGTGGGTTTATGTGATTTGGCTGTGTTGACGGTTCTGGTTTGAGCGGTTTAGGTATTGAAGAGGTGAAACGGTGATGACAAATGAAGAGTGCTGTTGTTTGAGGTCATGGCTTTAGGGGATGGAAAGGTTTGTGGCTCTGCGAATGGGGTTATGGAGGCTGCGAAAACAGGGCTTAACGGAGGCGGTTGACACGGTTTGAGTTGTATTTGTGCGGCTGGTGGGTGTCGACGGTAACGGGGTGCTGGTTTGGTTGGTTGCAGTGGCTTTTGGTGATGAGTATTGGCTTGGCTGCGGTTGTTATTGGAAGGTGGTTTAAGGTTTTATGGGTCGGCTGGTTGCTGCGTTTTTTGAAGGTGAGTTCATGATGGTCTTTGGAAGAAGATTACTGCTTTTTGGTATTCAATCTCATCTTCTCATCTCACAATCTCACTCTGCTTTGATTTTTGACTGTTTTGTTTGTGTTATTTAGGATTGGGAAAATGATCATCACAGTTCAAAATGGTTGGTGATAATAAAGTTATGAAAGTTTGTGGTGGCTATTGTTGCGGTTTCGGTGGGTTCAGAAGTTACAGTGGCGGTGATGTTAACAGCTTCAGGTTGGTGTGGTGAGTGGTTTGTCTTTGATGTGTTTGCTTTGGCTTGGCGGTGGCGGATACGGTTAATGGAGGTCTTGAAGTTGTTGTGAGGGTCAATGAAGGTAGTTCTGTGAATGGACTGTTGGAGAGGTTTATATTGTTTCAAATCTGCGAAGGTGGCAGAGAGGTTTGCTGGGTTTGAGAAGGTGACGCGAAGGATTTACTGAGAGGTCGAGGAAGGTTTTATGGTGGTTGACAATGGGTTGATGGCGGAGGTTTTGAAGCGGTTTTGGGGTGACGGCTTAGCAATGGTTTGATGAAGGTGATGAAGGATTTTTTCACGGCTGAGTTGTTTTGTGAAGAGTCGATGATTTCGTTTCAGCTGGTTTTTTTAGTTGGTTTTGGTTGGTTTGTGACTGATTTTTTTGGTTTTTATTTACAGTGATGTGAGATTGATGATGAATGGCAATGGAGCATTTGATACAAAGTTGCAGAGATATTTGTTTGGTTTATGGTTTTGACAGTTTGTTCAGGTGATGGTTTACGGAACGGTGAGATGGAAAGGGTGATGGTGGTGTTGATGGAAGGTCAGGTTATGTGATGCTGATTTTTTTTGCTTTAAGTGCTTTTTTTTTTGAAGTTTTTTAATATAAAATTTGTTTTTGTGCAGATTTGAAATGAAGTTAAAATTGAAAGAAAGAAAAAGAAACTAAACCATGGACAACATGCTGAAATAAAAGTGAAAGAAAAGAGAATAATACCGACCCGAACGTTATCGGGGTGCAGGATCCGCGATGGTGAGCCTCCTTCTTCTCCTTGCTGTTTTTTCTGAATTTCTTTGTTGCTCTGAGTGAGGTTTTGAGGGCTGTTGTGTTGTATTCAGTGGCTGACTTGGGGCTGAACTGGTGTGGTTTTTGTGCTGAGTTTGTAGTGAGTTTAGTGGCTGGATTTTTGTGTGTTTTGGACTGTTTTTGTGGTGAATTTTTGTAGTGTAAAAGTGTTGTTTGGGACTGATTTGCAGTGTTTTTTTTTTGAAACTGGTTATGTGGTTTTGTAGTGATTTTTTTTGGCTGAGTTTTGTGTAGCTGAAATGGTGTGTTTTGGTGCTGGCTTTTTATGTGTATTGAGAACTGTTATGAGTGTGTTGAGGCAGATTTTTTTTTGTGAGTTCTTGAATGTAACAGTGGGGTTTTTAAGGGCTGTCTTTGGTTGATTTTGGATTATTTTTTGGAACTGTTCTGATTTTTTTTGTACTGTGAAACTTGTAGGAGAAGGGTGTTTTGAGAGAGGGAACAAAATCTGAGTTTTTGTGGAGGAAGTGGAGCAGGAAATGCAGGTTGTTGGTGGCTGCATGCTGAGTTTTGGGACTGCATGGGGCTGAATTGTGCTGTTGCATTTTGTCTTGGAGCTGAATTTTTTGTATTCTTTTTTCTTGTAATTTTCTATGTATATGTAACAAAATAATATGCTTGGAATAAAATGAAAAAAATTGATTATTTACTATGGTTATGATTTATACTTGGCACTTAATATTTGAAATAAGAGTTTTAAATTAGAGTCTAAATATAATACTTAAATTAGAAATGAAATGAAAAAGAATTAAATTGAAAATTGAAAATAACTTATAAACTTAAATAAAAAACTTGGAATTAATCTTAATTATAAGAAAAGAAATTGAAATTAAATTAAAAAATGAAATCTTAAAAGAAAAGTAAATTAAAAATAACTTAGAAATTGAAATTAAATTAGAATAAACTAAAAATAAATTGGAAATTGAAATTAGATTAGAAATAGAAACTTGAAAAATGGAATAAAATTAAAAATAGAAAATAAATTTAGAAAATAAAATTTGAAAATGAAATAAAAATTAGATTTAGGAATGAGGACTTGATAATGAAAAGAAAATAACAAATAAGTTTAGAAAATTTTGAAAATTGAACTAAAAAAAATTAGAAATAGAAATTGAAATAAAATTTTAAAAAAATAGGAATTTACAAATAGAACGAAAATAGAAATTAAAATTAAAAATACGAAAATGAATTAAAAAAGTCATAAATAAATTAAATTAAAATGGAAGCTAGAAAATGAGAAGAAAACAACAGAAAATAAATCAAGAAAAAAATCCCTACAAAAATGCGATAAAAGTATGATTATGATATGAGCGATTAGGGGTAAAATTTGGGGTGTGACAGTTGCCCCTATTTAAATAACTTTACCAGATGGCATGAATGACGATAGACACTCATGAGATCAGGGTGAAAGATATTTAAATACAGAAATAACCGGAAATTTTGCCCCTAAACGCAATGTTATGCTGGACTACAAAACTATCTAACTCTGCAACTCTTATGCAATGAAATGATGATTATGGTATGAATGACCAGAATGAGAATGTCGACGACCACAAACCAAGACTCACTGGGGATGACAAACACTGGGGACGACAGACACTGGGGGTAAAGAAATGAAAACGGAAAAAAAAAAACAAAGTGATAAATCAACAGGTTCAAGTGTAACTGTTGACACTAGGAATAACAAAAGACGGGAACAAAAGGAAATCCAAAGCGTTGGATTAACGAACACAGGCAAAATAAAATAAAATCCAAAGTGACTGCACAGTGGCACGATGCGACCAACTGACACCAAGAATGCAAACAAGCAAGGAAATAGATCGAAATGGTTGACCAATGGCTCGATGCGACCAAATTGACTTTGAGAAATAAAAGGCAACATATTCAAAGTGAATGCGCAGCGGCTCGATGCGACCAACTGACACCAAGAATACAAATAAGACAAGGAAATAAATCGAAGTGGTAGATCAATGGCTCTATGCGACCAAATGACTTCGAGAAGTAAAAAAGCAACATATTCAAAGTGAATGCGCAGCAGGTCAGAAAAACCGGTTGACACTAAGAATGATGAAGACAAAGGAATCAAAATGAATGCGCAGTGGCACAAGGCGACCAACTGACACTGGAAATGATAAGCATAATATTCAAAGTGAATGCGCAGCGGCTCAATGCGACCAACTGACACCATGAATAGCAACAAAAATATTCGAAGTGAATGCGCAGCGGCTCGATGCGACCAACTGACACTAAGAATACAACAAAATGAACATTCAAAATGAATGTGCAGCGGCTCCATGCGACCAACTGTCACTGAAAATGATAAACATAATATTCAAAGTGAATGCGCAGCGGCTCGATGCGACCAACTGACACCAAGAATACAACAAAATAGACATTCAAAGTGAATGTGCAGCGGCTCTATGCGACCAACTGTCACTGAGAATAATCAACAAAAATAAACATTCAAAGTGAATGCACAGCGGCTCGATGCGACCAAACTGTCACTGAGAATGACAACAAGCTTAATCAAGGTGAATGCGCAGCGGCTCGATGCGACCAACTGTCACTGAAAATGATAAACATAATATTCAAAGTGAATGCGCAGCGGCTCGATGCGACCAACTGACACTAAGAATAACAAAAAGGCTTATTCAAGGTGAATGCGTAGCGGTTCGATGCGACCAACTGACACCATGAATAACAACAAAAATACTCGAAGCGGAAGTACAATAGGTTCGAAACCTAATGACACTAAAAAAGAAAGCCAAGATACACTCAAAGTGAATGCGCAACAAGTTAAAAAAACCGGTTGACACTAAGAATAATAAAGACAAAGTAGTCAAAGTATTCAAAATGGTAAAATAGCAGGTTCAAATGTAACTGCCGACACCAAGGATAAGGAAGGAAATCACAATGATTTAGTAGCGGCTCCATGCGACCAGCTAGCATTGGGGATAAAATGCAAATCACCCAAAGATAGATCAACGGCTCTAGGCGACCGGCTAACACGAAAAAGTAACAACAAAATATGTTGGAGTCTTCAGATAAGATAAGACATCCAACCTCTGGAAATTCCTTCAGGAACCATCAGGAGAAAGGTACAAGTATGTACAAAATCAAATGGACTTGGATTCAAGCAAAAGGTTTCAGGACCTGCTTAACAGACTTTTGCCAATGACAATTGGACTTCAAGGAGACCTGGTAGTCATAAAGACAAATACCAATCACAAAGAGAAGTCCACAGGGGACAACCAGCAATTACTGGGGACAAATAACAAATGGTAAACCATCTCGGGTACCAACAACAATGAATTCTCAAATTGAACACTAATGATATCTGGACCTGGAGTTAGACAGACGACGACTGGGGAAAGATAAATGCTAATGTTAAATGCGCATGATTGAGCATGATGCGAATGATCATGATATGCAAATGTTGACTCAAAAGAGACAAAGAGTTTGACAAGACTCAAAAAGGAGTAGGCTCTCAACACCAATACTCAAATGAGCAACAATGAAAAACACTAGGGAGATGTCTTCGAACTTGGAAATCATGCTTGGTCCAAGGATCCATCCAAGAGTGTCATCAGTTTTGAACTTCTATGGGAATTTCTGTAATAATAGTATAAAGGTGTTGTTGCAAACCAGGACTTCTTGGGGAAGCAAAAGTTTTTTCAATTTTCCAAAGTCAAAGAAACTTAAAAGTTTTCCAGTGTGTTTTCAAAAACATTTCCTTAGAAAAAAACTTGTCATTTTCAAAGTTAAATTGTAATCAAGTGATGGCATTTTGCATAACAAAAGAAGATAAGAGATCGAACAACAAAAGTAATAGGCAAAGTTTGTATTTTATTCACGAATGGTAGCTTGCCAATGGCAAAAACTCCATGGAAAATTACAATTTGAAAATGGCAATGGGGAAAGGTCTACATTGAATCCAACGACCACTACAATCCCTAATAACTAAGACTGCCCGACACCTTGCTTCTGACAAGAGCAATTGGATCGATCTTCCAGTATGGTTCTTCGGTAATGGTAAACACCATCTGACACAGTCAAATGCCTTTGTCCCTAACTTTTGCCTGGACCGCCCTTTCGGGTTTTCAATCCACCGGGACGCTCTTTTTTGCCTAAGCCGCCCTTTCGGGTTTTCAACTTAGCGAGCTCTTATTTTTTCATTTTTATCCCTAACTTTTGCCTGGATCTCCTTCATAGGTTTTGATCCACCGGGATACCCATTTTTGCCTAGGTCGCCATTTCTGGTTTTCGACCTATCGGGTTTTAATTAGGCATAATATTTTTTGACTGCATCAGAATTCACCGGGTGCTTCAGCTGTTCACCATCCATAGTTGTAAGGATTAAGGAACCTCCGGAGAATGCCATCTTCACAACATATGGGCCTTCATAGTTAGGACTCCATTTTCCACGCATGTCTTTGTGAACTGGCAAGATTTTCTTGAGTACAAGATCTCCTTCTTTGAATTCTCGGATGCGGACTTTCTTGTCAAATGCTCTCTTGATGCGCTTCTGGTACATCTGGCCATGACACATGGCGGTCATTCTCTTCTCATCAATGAGGTTCAGTTGGTCAAACCTGCTTTGGACCCACTCAGCTTCCTCCAGTTTGGTTTCCATCAAGATTCTCAAAGATGGTATCTCTACTTCAATAGGGAGAACTGCATCCATCCCATACACCAGAGAGAAAGGGGTTGCCCCTGTTGAAGTGCGGACTGATGTTCTGTATCCGTGTAAAGCATATGGTAACATCTCGTGCCAATCTTTGTAAGTTTTTACCATCTTCTGCAGAATCTTCTTGATGTTCTTGTTTGCAGCTTCAACAGCTCCATTCATCTTCGGACGATACGGAGAAGAGTTATGATGTTCAATCTTGAATGTCTCACACAGCTCTTTCATTGTTTTGTTGTTCAAATTGGTCCCATTATCTGTGATGATTCGGCTAGGGATTCCATAACGGCAGATAATTTGGTTCTTGATGAAACGGGCAACCACTTGCTTTGTCACATTGGCGTAGGAAGCTACTTCTACCCATTTGGTGAAATAATCAATCGCGACCAAGATAAGCCGATGACCATTGGAAGCTTTAGGCTCAATTGCCCCTATCATGTCAATGCCCCACATTGAGAAAGGCCAAGGCGATGACAGAACATTCAAAAGTGTTGGAGGTACGTGCACCTTGTCGGCATAAATCTGGCATTTATGACACTTCCTGGCATACTTGAAACAATCTGATTCCATGGTCAACCAGAAGTATCCAGCTCTCAAAATCTTCCTGGACATGGCATGTCCATTGGCATGTGTTCCAAATGATCCTTCATGGATTTCCCTGATCAATAGGTCTGCTTCGCGCTTGTCCACACATCTGAGCAGAACCATATCATAATTTCTCTTGTAAAGCACATTGTTGCTGAGGAAGAATTTGGACGCCAATCTTCTCAGAGTCTTCTTGTCTAGATTTGTTGCATCCGCTGGGTACTCCTGATTTTGCAAGTAGTTCTTGATGTCGTAGAACCACGGTTTCTCATCAGTTTCTTCTTCGACCAGTAGATAGTAGGCTGGTGCAGTTCTTCGCTCGATTGTAATGAGTGGAGCTTCATTAAGAAATCTGACTTGAAACATGGATGCCAACATAGCCAAGGCATCCGCAATCTGATTCTCTGCCCTTGGAACATGATGGAAAGTGACTTCATCAAAATATTTAATTAACTCCACAATATGGGCACGGTATGGGATCAACTTCTCATCACGGGTCTCCCATTCACCTTTAACTTGGTAGATTACCAAAGCTGAGTCTCCATATACATCAAGAATCTTGATTCTGGTATCGATTGCAGCTTCGATACCTAAAACACATGCTTCATACTCAGCGATGTTGTTTGTACATTCGAAACATAATCTGGATGTGAAAGGAGTATAACCACCATCAGGATTCATCAAAACAACTCCTACACCATGCCCCATGTAGTTAGAGGAACCATCAAACATCATCTTCCAACGAGAACCTGGCTCGGGACCTTCATCTGGACCTGGAACTTCATAGTCCTTTATCAACATAATGTCTTCGTCCGGGAAATCGAATTTCAAAGGTTCATAATCTTCGATAGGATGATCAGCAAGGTATTCAGACAAAACACTGCCCTTGATAGACTTCTGGGTTACATATTGGATGTCGTATTCGGATAACAACATGTGCCAACGGGCGAGTCTTCCAGTCAAAGCAGGCTTCTCAAAGATGTACTTTATTGGATCCATTTTCGAGATCAACAAAGTAGTATGACAAATCATGTACTGCCTGAGGCGTCTGGCCGCCCATGCCAAAGCACAACAAGTCTTCTCTAAAAGCGAATATCTGCTTTCACAGTCTGTGAACTTCTTGCTTAAGTAATAAATGGCATGCTCCTTACGACCAGTTTCGTCCCGTTGGCCTAAAACGCAACCCATAGAACCCTCAAGTACAGTTAGGTACATGAAGAGAGGCTTCCCTGGGGTAGGTGGGATCAAGATAGGGGGTTCCTGTAGATAAACCTTAATCTTCTCAAAAGCCAGTTGACAATCAGGACTCCACTCAATTGCTTGATTCTTCCGGAGTAACTTGAATAAAGGCTCACAAGTAGCAGTCATGTTGGAGATAAATCTGGAGATGTAGTTCAATCTTCCGAGGAAACCCCTGACTTGCTTTTCTGTCTTGGGAGCTGGCATCTCTTGAATTGCTCTGACCTTATCTGGATCTACTTCAATTCCTTGCTGACTAACAATAAAACCAAGTAACTTTCCTGATCGGACACCAAAAGTACACTTAGCTGGATTCAGTCGCAGTTGGAACTTTCTGAGACGCTCAAATAACTTCAAGAGATGATTCAAATGATCCTCCTCACTCTGTGATTTGGCAATCATATCATCCACATAGACTTCTATCTCTTTATGCATCATATCATGGAAAAGGGTGACCATTGCCCTCTGATAAGTGGCTCCTGCATTTCTGAGACCAAATGGCATAACCTTGTAACAATAAGTGCCCCATGGTGTGATGAATGTAGTCTTTTCCATATCGTCAGGATCCATCTTGATATGGTTGTATCCTGAAAACCCATCCATGAAGGAGAAAACAGCAAATTTAGCAGTGTTGTCAACCAAAGTGTCAATATGCGGAAGAGGGAAATCGTCCTTCGGACTGGCCTTGTTCAAATCCCTATAGTCCACACACATTCTGACCTTGCCATCCTTTTTAGGGACTGGCACAATATTAGCTACCCACTCAGGGTACTTTGCAACTGCGAGGAATCCAGCATCAAACTGTCTTTTGACCTCTTCTCGAATCTTCAGAGCCATGTCTGGTCTTGTTCTTCGAAGCTTTTGCTTTACAGGAAGACAATCTGGTCGAAGAGGTAACTTGTGGACCACTATGTCTGTGTCTAACCCGGGCATATCTTGATACGACCATGCAAACACATCTACATACTCTCTGAGAAGCTTGACCAATCTTTCTCTGATGTCTGCCCCAAGTGTTGTACCAATCTTGACTTCTTTCTTGTCTTCATCAGTGCCAAGATTGATGGTCTCAACCTGCTCCTTATGTGGCTGAAGATCTGTGTGCTCGTACTCAACTAATTTTGCCAGTTCTTCGGGAATGTCACAATCTTCCTCACTTTCTTCTTCCGCTTGGTAGATGGGCGAATCAAAGTTAGGAGAGAATGTAGGGTCATTGGATTCAACAGGGTTTTCGTTTATTCTGCATATGGGAATGATTTGCTTTTATTAAAAGTGGAAAATAGAGAAATGCAAGAGAAAAAGCTTTTTTTTTGTTTTGAAAGATTGCCATTTCCTTTTAAAAGTGAAAAGAGAGAAAAACAGTAAATGATCAAAATAAGAGTTTAACAAAATGCCTTCATTGATAATAACTTTAAAAATGAGAAGGGGCCCTACAAAATACTCCCATAGCCTTGGGCAGAGCTAGGGAACTTTGAAAACATTGAAAAAACAACAAATTACTTTGACAATGGAAAAATTTCTGGGATCTCGACTGCCTCCCAATTGTCCAAGGCTTCTTCACACTGATACACCAAGTGATTCACATCTTCATCTTCAGAAACTCCATCAATTGCGTTGACCTGATAACCAGCACTGGAAAACACTTCTTGGATGGTCTTCGGACGTCCTTTAGCGGAGGTTGACGCTCCTTCCTTCACATGAGTTGGTTTGTAACCCAACCCGCAACGATCTAGCTTCTGCTTGACTTCGATGACATCACCCCAACCTTCATAGTTTCTTTCTTCAATGGTGGAAATGGTACTCTTCAGCGATGCAAAAGATGGGATACCCTTCCCTTTTGGTTCCTCTACTTCCACAAGGACAGCATTGGCTATCTCAAGAGCTTGGAAAGAAGTTTCCAAAGCATCTTCATCAGCCTCAATATAACTGAAGGATGAAAGGTTGCTAACCATGAGATCTTCTTCCCCAGACACGGTTACCAGCTTGTTATCAACCACAAACTTCATCTTTTGATGCAGGGTAGAAGTGACTGCCCCAGCCGCATGGATCCAAGGTCTTCCCAGCAAGCAACTATAGTTAGGATTGATGTCCATAACCTGGAAAGTGATTTTGAAGACCTGTGGCCCGATCAAGATTGGTAGGTCTACTTCTCCAATAACCGTCCTCCTTGACCCATCAAATGCTTTTACAATCAGTGCACTGGGCCTCATCTCTGCCCCTTGATAAGATAATTTTGCAAGTGTTCTTTTCGGCAAAACATTCAGTGAAGATCCTGTATCTACAAGAACTCTTGCTAAAGTATCCTCTTGACATTTCACTGATATGTGGAGCGCACGGTTGTGGTCCAAGCCCTCCTTCGGAAGATCCTCCATGATGAAACTGAGGTTGTTACATGCAGTGATATTGGCAATGACTCCATCGAACTGATTCACTGTTATATCATGCGTAACATGAGCTTGGGCTAACAACTTCTGAAGCGCACTTCGATGAGCCGGAGAATGCATAAGAAGTGATAGGATTGATATTTTGGAAGGCGTTTGATGTAGCTGATCAATAACCTTATAATCACTCTTCTTTATGATTCTGAGGAACTCTGCATCTTCTTCTCCCAAGACTACCTCTTTATCTTTGTTGACAACAGCTGGTATGACTTCTTTAGGCGGAGCCGTATTGGCTTGCTGGGTATAAACACGACCACTACGAGTCAAACGACCTGCACCCGCTTTATCAGTACTTGCAACTTTTGAACCTTCCTTCTGATTAGCTTTATCAATCTTCTGATGAACTTTCCCTGTATCGTACTTCCAAGGAACTGCTTTAGTGTCTTCATAATGGAAAGAGTTACTCCTTTGTTCAAATCTTGGCTCAGGTACGTTGAAAATTGGCACCACAGATTCTGGAGTATTGAAGACAGGTTGAACTCCTGAAGATTCAGGCAGGTTGAACACTGGCACCCAGGTAAAATTAGATTCCGGCAAGTTGAAGATTGGTTCAATTACTGCCACTTCATTCTTCTTCATATGACTTCTCACTTGTAAGACGCCTTCATCAATCAAATTTTGAACATCTTTCAGGACCAATTCACATCCCTTTGGACTATCAACACAACCTTCACAATTCTCATGACAACTCTTCAGTATACCCGCCTCTACTAACTTCGCATGGAAGTCTCTAAGCGGGGTCTTGATCTCGGTGGCATTGAAAATCAAACCTTCTTCGGACTCATCAACAATAGCATTTATAGACCCATGCTTGGGTAAAGGATTATCTTTGACATTCGGACCAGTATTCCCAAATGACAGAATGTTCTTCTCCATCAAATCTTTCACGATGTACTTCAAAGCATAACAACCCTCCAAATCGTGCCCCGGGGCACCTTCATGGAATAAACAGTGAGCATTTGGGTTGTAATTTGGCGGGAGCGGACTTGGTGGAGGACCCAAAGGCCTGGGAGTAACCAAACCCTTCTTCAGCAGTGAAGGATATAACTCAGATTAAGTTATAGGGATTCGAGGATTAGGAGGCCTTCCACCTGGTCTTCTATTCTGAAAATTGGGATTTGAATGAGGAGCTGGAGTCCTCTGCTGGTAGGCTGAAGCATTGGGTGCTTGTTGATAGCCCGGATTGTTGATCATTGGTTGATAAGGTTGAATCATTGGAGCCGCTTGTTTGTACATCGGTACTGCTTGAGCTGGCCGATACATGGGGACTTGTGGATTAAATGCTGGTTGAACCGCCGCTACATAAGGATGTTGGGCATACTGTTGTTGATGAGCATACTGCTGTTGACGAGCATACTGCTGTTGAGCCATAGGTGAAGGTCTCTGCCAAAGCGGACTCCTTCTTTGACCTGCCATTATCGCATTTGTCTCACCTTCCTTCTTCTTATGAAAGTTGCCGGTAAATTTCTTACCAATATTTCCACTGCCAGTGCTAGAACTGCCAGATGCACTACTCATCTTTCCACTTTTCAAACCGAGTTCTACCTTGATTCCCACAGCCACTAAATCAGAGAAGCTAGCAGTTATGCTCCCCACCATTCTCTCATAGAATTCTGGTCGCACAGTGTCAACAAACCAGTCAGCTAATTCTTTTTCAGTCAATGGGGGCTCTACTTGAGAAGCGGTCCCTCTCCACCTCTGAGCATACTCTTTAAAGGATTCAGACTCTTTCTGGGACATGCTTAGCAATTGCCTCCTATCGGGAGCGAGGTCCATGTTGTATTTATATTGCTGGATGAAAGCATCGGCCAAGTCTTGGAAGCTGCGGATCTTCGACTGGTCAAGCGTCAGATACCATTTAGAGGAGATTCCCTTCAGACTGTCTTGAAAGCAGTGGATCATTAACTTATCATTGTCCACCTGAGCAGCCATTCTTCGATAGTACATCAAAAGATGGTTCTTGGGACAAGTTGCACCCTCATACATATCAAAGGTGGGTATCTTGAACTTTGGAGGTATTACCAATCCAGACACCAGACACATCTCTCTGGCAGCGGCACCAAAGATCTGGTCACCTTCAATCGCTCTTAACCTTTTTTCAAGGGTATCAAAATTCTCCTGCATTTTCACATGTTTCTCATCTCCGTTTTCAGACATATCTGGCGCTTCATACCCCTGATGGTCATTGAAGTACGGTTGAGCACGGGTGTGCACAATGTCTTGTGTAAAATTAGCAACTGCATGATTCTCTTCATTAGTCACAGGAACAGTTTGTTGAGCAGCAAATCCCTGAGGAGGAGGCACAAAACCTTGAAAAGGAAATGCCATACCCTGAGAGGGAGGTGCGAAACTTTGAGAAGCTAAGCCTTGGGACGGAGGGAAGAAACCCTGAGCAGCAAATCCTTGGGAAGGAGGTATAAAACTCTGAGTAGCAAAACCTTGAGAAGGAGGGAAGAAACCCTGAGTAGCAAGTCCTTGGGAAGGAGGAATAAAACTTTGAGTAGCAAACCCTTGTGAAGGAGGTATAAAACTTTGAGCAGTAAGTCCTTGGGAAGGAGGAATAAAACTTTGAGTAGCAAACCCTGAAGAAGAAGGAATAAAACTTTGAGAAGCAAAACCATGAGGAGGAGGGACGAATCCATGAGGAAGTCCAAAAGGAGGCCAGGTCACAGGGGTAATGACTGATGATGTAGGCTGGGTCGTTGCAGTGACAAATTCAGTCGTTGCAGTAACAATTTCTGACACCACAGTCTGTTGGGTATCCATCTTCGCTCGAATGACTTGTAACATTTCCATCATCTGACCCATATTTCCACGAATATCAGAAAGCTCTTCGTTAACTCTGTCCATCTCTACGTCTCTTTCAGCCATCCTCTTTCTGGCTTGAGCTCGAGTGTAGTACTTGCGTGAGAGCCTCAGTGTGAAAGCTGAATTGAGAGCAGATGACGGGAATGAGTTTCATGAAAAAAAAATGCAAATGCAATGCCAAATGTATGAGTGCAATGCAAAAATGAAATTATTCAAGGAACTTAAGAAACAATTTGCAAATACCAAGGAACACATAATAATCAAAAGGATATGATTTCATTAAATTCAAAAAGTGATACAAAGTCTTGAGTACACTTTCAAAAATCCCAAACAAAGCTTAATAAAGACAAAAACAAAGTCCTAAGGAGATTCTCCTAAAAGCCTCAAGTTGAGCTTCTCGATTTGTGCCTTCATCTGAGCCCTTTCAAGCATAAGTTGATCCACGATCGACTTCCAAGAAGTGTCCTCTTGAGTGCTGGAGGAAAATAAATCCTCTGGTGCTTTCCTTTTCTTGCTGGAGAGCTCTTCTTCTTCCTTCATCTTCAGCTGTCTTCTAAGTTCCTCATTCTCACTACTGATGATCTGATGACGATTCTTCCATGCATTCTTCTCTCGAATCTCTTTCTCCAAATCAATCTTCAGCTTCTCTGCATCGTCCATAAAGATTAGAATGGGTTTCTTGAAGGTCATAGGATCCTGGCGAGGGTAAGGCATCTTCAGACTGATTGCCCTATCTCGTACCCATTGGAGATAGGGTTCCATAGAAACACAATTCGGCTTTCCCAAGCTACTCCTCCCCTTCCTATGGATGTACTTCCAAGCTTGCATAATCTGTTTCTTGAGCTCTGGTTCTTCGTCATCCTTAAAGAAAATTCCTTCCACTTCAACACTCTTAGGTTTGTCCTTCAACGGGTACCCGAGTTGACGGCGAGCCAAAACCGGATTATAGCTGATTCCTCCCTTAGTGCCAAGAAGAGGCACATTAGCAAAATCACCACAGCTATCAATAATCAATATTCCATCATAAGCACGATTGTACCAGCTAATGTCAGAGTGGGTAAGAGACATGATCCTTTGTGACCACCACAAACCATCTTTAAGGTTCCAAAATGAAGATGACTTAGGCAAGTGCGAAATAAACCACTCGTACAACAATGATGCACAACAAGTAATCATCCCTCCCTTATGGTGATTCCTCAGATGGATGGAATGGTAGGTGTCTCCGAGCAAAGTAGGGACCGGGTTCTTCTTCAGAAAGATCTTGATGGCGTTCAGGTCGACAAAGTCTTCAAAGCTTGGGAAAAGCAGCACTCCATATATCAATAGAATGAAAGTCGCCTCAAAAGCTTTCATATCCTTCACATCAACAAAATTCTTGGCCTTTTCTATCAGAAACTTTGTAGGGAATCCAAAAACCTTTCCTTTGTAGGTCATATTTGCCTTAACCTCCGGAACACTCAAATATGTCGCCTTTGCAATCTCCGCTTCTTCAGGGTCCTTCTCTAGAACAGGGAATGGAAACTCATCCTTAACACGTGATCCCACCAAAACTGAATACTCTTCCAAAGTAGGCGCCAATTGGTAATCAGGGAACGTAAAACAGTGGTAGAGAGGATCATAAAACTGGAGCATCACAGAGAGCAACCTTCCATCCCAATCAGTCTTAAGCAAAGCTAAAAGTCTCCTATGCTTCTCCATGAAGGCTTCTTGATCCAAAACCAAATCTCTTAATTTCCTTAGGTCTTCAAGTTTGGGAGTTTTGAATGTGTACTTGACGGTCTTTCTTCTTCCAAAATCCATGATGGTACCTATGATATTTGCAAAGATAGAGTTTCTGAGTTCCTTGAATAAATGGTAAAATGATGCTTCATGATGCGTGAATGCAACAAACACAAACAAGGCTTAGGTTCAAAGCTTGCATGAGGTCAAAGGTTCAACCCTCCCAAAAGGTATGTACTATGGGTTTATTTGTACCTGTACAACGGGTTCTAAAGGTTCCCAAAATCACTGTCCCATCTTTCGAATATTACCGACTTCCCAACTCGACTTGGTAATCAGTAATATTCTCAAGAGAGTCTCATCCGAGTGCAGTATCGCGTATCAACTATTTTGGATTTGCATCCTCATAGTCATCGCACTACATCCCTAAAAAGGCCAAGTGGGGGTAAATGTTCTAAGGTCCTCAGCATTAATGGCTCTCAAGTCGAATATAGTAATGTTTTCACGACTGAACTCGATCAACAAAACTACATCCGAGGAGGCCTCCGCTGAGTGGTGGTGTCTCAAGTCAACTTGGTCGGGACTCAACTCCCTACAAGCCTTCTTGAATATACCACCGTCCTAACTTATTTGCACTCAAGTCCGGGTTAGGACTTATCTCACCACACATGGAACACCCAAAAATCCAAAAATAATAACAAGCAATACAACAACAAATATACAAATATACAAGGTGGGCTTAACCCTCAAAAATAGTGTCCCCAGTGAAGTCGCCATTTTCTGTCGCGGTGAGAATCGGATACCAAGCTATTAAGTGAGCTTGAATCGCAAAACATTTATGTTCACCACCGACTTTAATTTAATCCAAAAGGAAAAGGGAAAAAGATCGTAAAAACCCTAAATGAGGAGAAACTAGGTTCGGGGGTTGATTATACCTAGGGAAGGTGTTAGCATCCTAAGCATCCGCAGTATCCTACGGGAACCTCTTGTTAATATTAGTGTTTTGTTATTTATTGCTTGCTAAAATTATGGGAACCTAAGGTTTTATTTCTAATGGTGCTCGCACAACATCGCATCGATGCCTACGTATCGGGTATAGAATCAGAGCACTCGTAGTTCTCCTAAGGATTAACGAACACTTGGTTACGCTCAAGGTTCGCGGGGGAAAGTAAGTGTTATGGCAAACACTCACGTGACTTAACAAAGTCACAAAAAGTTATAAAATAAAACACTAAGGACCTAATGGCTAAGGACCTAAGGATGAGGGATGGCTAAACTTCCTATGACATTGAGTCAACTGCAGGAGTTCTTTCCCTTTTGGATTGTAAAGCATAACCAAAAATAAATAAAGGTGCAAGCTCCTAAGACTAGGCAAAGGCTGCTACTTGCAAAAATAAACTGAATGAAGTAAACGGAATGCAAGGTAAAGGGCTTAACAACTGGGCTATGGCTCGATATATGGATCGAGAATGCAGGGGTGGAAAACAAACGCAGTGAGACAAATTTGTTTAAGTTAAAAAAGCTGTGAAGTGTAAGGAATGTGCAGACGGCGATCGTAAACGACCGACTTACGTGTGTGAGTGTAGGTGAAGTGAAGTTCACTTGGCGTTGGACCAAGGAATTATTATTGTTTTTGAAATAAAGTTAATATGGTGTAAAGACGCGAGAAATAAATGATAATAAAATAAATAAAGTGAAATGAATTATGAAATAGAAATAAATAAATTAAATGAATTAAGTAGAATAAATAAATAAATATAAACAAATGCATGGAATAGAAATAAACAAATGCATGGAATAGAAATAAACAAATGCATGGCCTCATATTTGGTCACGATTAATCGGAAACGATTTATCGTGACCTTTGTCATATCATCGGCCACAAATAAATAAATTAAATAAATCGAGAAAATCGAGAAATAATAAGGAAATGGAAAAATTTGGCCTCATATAGGTTTAGATAATGTCGATTACAAATATCGAACATCGATAAACCCTTAATAATATCATTGGCCCTAAGACTAATCAAAAATAAAATAAATCACTACTAATTTTTTTAGAGTATTTTCTTAGAAAAACTGGTCAATAGTGAATAAGTTAAAATTTAAGAAAAACTTATAATACTTATTTTAGAGAAAGAATTTTAATATTACGAAATAAAAATCACAAAAAATAATAGAAATTTTAAAAAGAAAAATATAAATACAAAAAAGGGAAACACTGCGTCTGGAATAGGGTGCAGAGAGAAATGTTTAATGGGCTAAGCCCAATAGGTATTTTCATAAAAAACCTAAAAAACTAGAAAAAGGAAAAGGGGAATAATTATGAACAGAAATAGAAAAAAAATTCAGCGTAAAAACATAAATAATAATAAAAAAACAAACAGAGAAACATGGTTTCTCTTCTAAACGCGCTTCAGAAAAAAAAAACCCATCCTCACACCGTCGTCTCCCTCACAGCATTCATGGCCGTCTGCGATTCTTTCTCAGTTTTCGCGAATCACTCACAGTTTCACTCGGCGGCGCTCGGCGGTGGATATCTCTCTCAATTTTTCCTCTCACTCAGTTCTCTCGGTCAGTTCTCTCTCAATCGCTTCTCTCTCTCAAAACTCTCTTCGTCTCTCTCCGTTTGAAGCAGCGGCGGTGATGGATTTGAGCTTCAGCATTCCTGTGTTCGTGTCTCAGCTTTGGATCGGTAAAGGCTTACGGTTCTGGTGTGATGAAGGTTCAAAGGTTTCGAAAAGGGGTGGCCGGCGGATTCGTTGTGGTTTAGATTGTCTCAAACGGTGGTTTTCTGGTTTGGAGTTTCGGGTTGAAGGATGAAGAAGTTTTTTTTTTGATTTTGTTGATGCGGGTCAGATTTCAAGATGGTGATGGCGATTGAGAGTGAGCGGATGGCTCAGGTTGAAACGGAAAGGGGTTTCGTGCGGAGGTTCTCGGTGGTCGATGGCGTATGTTTCCTTTTCGCGGCGGATTGAGGTTTGTTTTTTGCAGTGAGGTTAGCTTATGGTTTGCTGCTCTTGGTTTTTCGATCTGCTTTGCTCACAGTTTCGATTTTGGTTTTGTGGCTTGTGAACAGCTTTGAGTGAAGGTGGTCTTTCTGTGTTGATTTAAAGGAGGAGCTTGTGGTTTTTGTTTGATGTTGGTTCACGATGGTGGGTTTATGTGATTTGGCTGTGTTGACGGTTCTGGTTTGAGCGGTTTAGGTATTGAAGAGGTGAAACGGTGATGACAAATGAAGAGTGCTGTTGTTTGAGGTCATGGCTTTAGGGGATGGAAAGGTTTGTGGCTCTGCGAATGGGGTTATGGAGGCTGCGAAAACAGGGCTTAACGGAGGCGGTTGACACGGTTTGAGTTGTATTTGTGCGGCTGGTGGGTGTCGACGGTAACGGGGTGCTGGTTTGGTTGGTTGCAGTGGCTTTTGGTGATGAGTATTGGCTTGGCTGCGGTTGTTATTGGAAGGTGGTTTAAGGTTTTATGGGTCGGCTGGTTGCTGCGTTTTTTGAAGGTGAGTTTGTAAACACCCCAAATTTGCCCTCACCCATTCACACCATGGCTTGTGATCATTCTCATATGCATAAACACAATCATGTCATCTCACATCTCATTTTTGATTCACTGCATAGCTTTCAAGGCATCTGCACATAGGGTTTGTGATCTGAGCAATCCCAAAGCATCTTGAGCCATTCCAAAGGCAACTAATCAACTCAAAGGGGTCCATGTGTGTTCTTATATCATATTTCATCTCCTCAAAGTCAAAAATGCAGAGGAATCACAAGAACTAGGGTTTGAGTGGATGCAGGGCCAGCTTGAACTACACAGTTGACTGAAAATTAGGGTTTTGGTTTCAGAGGCCATAACTCCAAATTTTTTGGTCATTCTTGTTTCCATTGGTCTCTATATGGTATAGGGAGTATACATATCAATTTTCATGAAGAAATTCCATGGGGAAGTCATCTGATCAAGAGTTGACTTTTCAGACAAGTCAGTGCAAAATCAGGGCATCTGAGGCCCCCAATGACCCAACCAATGGGTGATCTTCATCATTTTGAGTGTATATGGTCTTTATTTGATCATGGAAGGAGATTGAAGTTCATAGAAATCAAGAATTTAGGGTTTTTGCAAATGTTGACTTTTTGGGCATAGTTGACTTTTCAAGAATGCATCATTTTATGTCATTTTTCAAGCCATGATTTTGGATCCAAAAATGCTTCAAATGGAAAACCTTTGGTCATGAAAGTTGTAGATCTCATCTTTCCCTTTTCAAAAAGTACAAGAACATGATCAAACTCTTCTTGGATCAAAAGTTATGGTGTGGCAAAGTTGGCAAAAATCACTAAAATTCAAGTTATGCACCAAATGGAAATTTTGCAAAAACCTTGAACCAATGCATTTTGTAACTTCTAATTGACTTCAAACCAGTATGCAAACATTCTACAAGTCACAAAATTCAGAATGAACTAGGCATTGCTCATGTTTCATGACTTTTGGAACAAGATCTTCACATGTGAACCAAAGTACAACAACTTGCAAAACCACTCATCATGCTTCCTACAACTTGTGACCTTGGATGCTGACCTTGCTAGCTCACTCACCATCCCATGCTGCGCAGCCCCTAGGCTTTGTACCAAGCTAGCACTTCACCATACCTCTCTTACACAATTTTTGACTTTTTGCAAAAGGCAACTTACCAATCAATAAAGCATATGTCTTGTCAACTGACCAATGAGAGAGAGTTATGTGGACAATTTGCTGGCCATAACACACTTAAAGCAAGGCTGAAACCAAGACATTCATCACATACACAAAACTCTCCCCTTTGGCAAGTTCCTTCGAATTTCTCTCCACAGCCTGAAAACACTCAAACTTTCTTCATCATCCAACTCAACACACTTCATAGACAAGAAACCACCAAAGCTCAAGCCTGAAACAAGCCTGAATACTCCATAACCATCTTTCACCTCAGCCTGCATTTTCTATCGAATCTCTCTCCACAAGCCACAAACATCCAAACAAACACCACAGACCTTCTCCATTCATCCTCAGGATCACAAACAATCACTCACCATGGCCTGAAACCTCCAGAAACACCATTGCCATTTTTGATCAAGCTGAAGCAGTTCCTTTCGAATCTCATTATCCAGCCAACTTAAATCTTTTTTGAGCATTCAATCATCTTTGGGGGATCAAGTGGAGCAGATTGCACAAGGAGAGGTGGCCAGAAAGTTCCCAAACTGAAAGTTTCGAATCTCAGGTAGCCTGAAATTTATTTTTCCAGAAATGGTTTTTTAAGTTACAAACTTGTTCTTCATGTCTTGCTGATCATTCTGGTACCATTGGTTTTGAAAATAGTTTTGAAATGAGCATTTAATTTGTGTCTGAAGCTTGCGTGACCTAGAACTTATTTTCTTCGATTCAGTTGATTTAGGAAATATAAATGTGTTTTAGGATGGGGGTTTGATTCGTGAGGATGTGAGGATCATTTCCCAGTTCTTGTTTTTTCATTTTTGATGCATTTTGAGGGATTTGGGTAGTTCTCAGGTGAGAGCTGGCCGGAGAAGACGACCGGAAGTCTTCTCCGGCCACCTGAAAGTCATTTGTGCCCTAATTGCATAATTAATGTTAGTTTGAATTTGGACCCTTGATTGCGTTGATTTGTTTGACTTCGCGCGCAGATAGAAGGCCAGGATCTCTTCATTAGCCCTAATCCACTTATTTAACTTTAATTAATTCGTAATTAATTTAATTGAGTCAGATGCAATCTCCACCATCCATTCACGCGCCAGTCAACCATTTTGAATCCAGAGCCCATCCTGGCCATCCATCCTGATTACTTTTATTTTATTTGATTTTTAATCCATTTTTATTTCATTAACTTACATATTTATTTAAAAATAGCAAAAATGTCTTAAAAATTATGAAACTTTTTCATGAAAGTTTTATTAATTTTTAAGACCCAAAAATATTTTCATTTTATTTTTTATCATTAAAAAAAGTATTTTTAAATATTTAAAAGATTATTTTTAATTGATTAATGAGAATTAATTAATTAAAAATACTTTTAGGTATTTAAAAATTACAAAAAAATTCATGAAATGTTCTAAGACATTTAGAAACATTGTCCAACCTTCAAACCAAATTTCTTTTTTGATCTTGATGCATTTTAAGAATTTTTCATTGAATTAAATCATTTTTTATGCATTATTTTGATCATGGATTCAAAAATTCATTTCTGCCAATTGGTGAAGGTTGAGACATTGATTCTTCTTGCATTGTCTTTTGTTTTGCATGTAGTTTCAAAGATAAAAAGGCCATGAATTGCCCTTGCATTTTCAAATTGTTTGGCATTTGTTTTGTTAAGAACCCTAAAAAACCCTAATAACTTGTGAAAATCATAACTTGAGTTTGGTTGAGAGTTGAGAGCTCCCCTTTGGGCAGTGGTTTATTATAGGTCTAGGGTTTCCTTGGGTACCATTTTCCATTTTTTACTTTAGGGTTTTGCTTCTGTTTTTGGTTTGTGTTTGATGTTTGATCCATAAACCCTAATTTGGGCTTCCATTTGCATCCTCCTTGCATTCTCTTGCATAACATGACCTATCTTTGCATTTTGTGCATGCTTATGATTCATGTGACATCTTAAGACATATAGGAAGCATCTTTGATCATTGCATTGCATATTTGCCATGTCATTTGCCTTGTATGATTCATAACTTTTCATGCTTGTTCATGCTCCTTAGCTTGCATCACTTGCATTCATAAGCTTGTATGAACATCCCCATTGCTTTGCCTCATGTTTGCAGCACCTCATAACATCATAATCATCATCAACATGCTTCTGGTTTTGCTTAGCATCATATTATTTCATCTCATCTTGCATTGCATTGCATTTTCTTTCTAACATTGCAGGTGGTAAGTAAACTTGAGAAGTGGATTTGCCTTCACTTCTCATACCTTTTCTTTCCATCTCTCTTGCATCCATTGCTGCATTTTTATATGTGTTTGAGTTTGAGCTTGCTCATTCTTCTTCTTCCCACTTTCTTTCTTCAAGTGACTTGACTTCTTGAATGAAGCAAGTCACTTTGCTTCTCTTGATCCTGTTCATCTGCTTCCTGGTGGTTCTTCTGAAGATTGTTCTTGCAAACCTCACAAACCTTAGGATCATCCAAGCATGACAATGAATTAGGGTTTTGATTAGTCCCCCCATAGTTTTACCTTTGTGTCTCTCTTTGAGTCTTCTCTTCTCACCTCATAATCAGAGACTAAACCCTAAAGGCTTTAAGACTTTGTGATTAAGCTTATGCCTGCATCCTTCTCTTAGGATGGAGTGTATAACTTTAATCCTAAGTCTTGAACCCTTAAGGTGTTTAAATCTCTTAATCAATTCATCTAATAATCATCAAGACATCACTTGTAACTTGGGCCTTGCATTAGGGTTCTAATTCTTCCTTAAGTGGTTAAGAAGGACTAACCCTAGTGTTAATGGACAAGTCCCCCTCAAGTTGTCTTACAAATCATAAAATTCACTTCATCATCATATCATTAGTCTAAATAAAATCCACTTAATAAAGGCTTGTTTTGTCATGGGCTTAATCCCTAATCATGGATTAAGTTGAGGAGTTTTCCTCAACTTAAACATTCTCATCTATTATCCTTCTTTTAGGATGGTGTAATGAGTCTGTTTAATCCTTGATTGTGGCTTAACCTCATTACTCAACACTAAACAAAATCACAAAAACAACTAAATAATCACAAGTAGGTTAATGATCTTAATCCTACACCAAAGGTGATTAAGTGTGAGAATCTGACTTCACACTTAAGGTACTCTCATTACCCCTAATCAGAGGGAAGATGTGATGAGTTTACTAAACCCATTGGTTTAGACTTAAGCTCATTATCCTATGACAAACTCCAAAAAGAAATAAAAGACTGAAAACTCAAAAACAAACAATAATCGTCTCCTCCGGGATTCTTTTCTCATCATCTTCACTCACAATCGAGAACTTGCTTCTTCCGTCTAATGCAAGACAGTCAGCACCTGTGCCAGACAGGTCATACACTTGAGCATAGACAAGCAAGCAGTTCACAAGTCAATTTACCTTTCAGTCTCTTTGGGTCGAACTACGGTGTTCTGACTTCCTCATTGCACGAGAGGATACGTAGGCATAACTTAACAGTTATCGAACAAAAGTCTCTGTACATTCCCCCTCCTTCCAGCTTCATTCTTTAGCCTCATATTCTTGAGCAACTCATTCTCATTCCTACACTGACACTGTATATATCACACTTCACACTTCTTTTACACTAACACCTGTACATCTTTTTCCAGCTTTTACACACAAATTGCACTGACACTACCCCTTTAAAACACAAATCTTTTAAGCGTGGATCCCGTCGAGTACGACGGACAATCTGGGTGCTAATACCTTCCCAGGTTGTAACCAACCCCCTTTCTCAGTCTCTCTGGTTCGCAACCGTCTTATCCATCTTTTCCTAGGCTTATGCAGCATTGCCTTTCCTCCGGGATAAAAATGCCTAGCTGGCGACTCTATTCATTCTCCAGTGAGTTCACGGCTGTGTGTTCTCATTGTTCCTTTCGCCGACCGTTCGCGTCTGTACCTTCATATGTTCATGTTTCATTTGTCGGGAGCGACAGCTTGGCGACTCTGCTGGGGAACCTTATACTGCAACCAGGGCTTCTGGTTCTTTTTGTGGGTTCCTCCTAGCGCTTGATTGATTTGTGTTTACTGGGGTGTTATGTGCTTATTTGTGTTTGTATATTTGTATTTTGTTTATTGCTTTATGTACAGTTGATTTATTGCTTTCTTTATAGCTTTATATTTTTCATACTGTCATACTGTGCTGGCTGGATCTGGTTTTCTTTGGTGGGTGGGTGTTCCATTGAGAGTTAAGGTCCTATACCTGGGACCTGAGTGACACCTAGGCTAGAGTGAATCATATTCTTTCCCATTCCATTTCGGTCTGGTGCGGGAATATGAAACACGGTTCAGATATGGGTTTCTTCTTGAGAACTCTGTGTTGCAGATTTCCTGCAATGCTAGGGCTATCTGGGAAGCCTGCTAAGTCTGGATGACCTTTTAGTATTGACCTTCAGAAACTGAGGTGAATTAGAGGAGGAATTGTTATGGTTATTGTAAACACTGTACCTCCGGGTTAGAAGTGTTTACACTTCTCATAACCGATCCAAGTCTGAGGATCCTTGTTCTAGATCACTACCTGTGAGGGGGTTGGGCTGTTTACAGGTTTGCAGGTACCTTGACCTCAGAATACCCTGTTACTTTGACTTTGTTAAGAATGCTCCATGTTGGACAGTTCTTGTGATTCTAAAACCTTGGACATGTGGCTCTTTATTTGAGTCCCCCCACCCTGGTTACTGGATTTTTAGACCTCCACCTGGAATTCTTGAACACACATGGATCTATACCAAGGCAGTTAATCAGATCCAGCTCAGTCACAAACCCTTGCATTTCATTTTGCATACATACTCATTGCATCATATTAACATGTGCTTATTTGTGTTTCAGGGTATCCATTTCTCATCTGGTTTTGGTTTTGACCCCATCTGCAGTTTTGACCTATCTCCACCAGCACTTGCTTCAGCTTGTCAGCCATATACTTCAGTTACTTGCACTAGCCAGTCAGTGGCCCTCTCCTCAGCATCTTCATCAGCACTTATTCTACTCAGTCTTCAGCATTATGGCTCCAAAGAAAAGCAACATCACTTATCATTTCTTCCAACCAGACTTGTCAGACATCAGGAGGATCCAAACCCTGATCACCCCAGATCACATTCCTTTGTTCAGAGAGCATTATGGGGACATACTGGACATGGTTAGGGATCTGGACCCTTCACAGAGGAGCCTCATCCACACTTGCATTCAGTTCTATGACCCCCCATTGAGATGTTTCACCTTTCAAGACTTTCAGTTGGGTCCTCTTTTGGAAGAATACTCATATTTGGTTGGTTTGCCTATCAAGAGGGAAATCCCTTTCAACCCTGAAATGGTCTTTCCTAGCAATGGAGAGGTAGCAAAAGCTTTGTATCTGGAGCCTGTTTTGATTGAACAGCATATGACCTCTAAGGCTGGGATCCCTGGATTTCATCTGGACTTCTTAATTTCTCAAGCTAGTTTGAAGGCTTCCTTGGGGGATTGGAAAGCTGTTTGTGCTCTGTTGGCCTTAAGTGTATATGGAATTGTGTTGTTTGCAGATGAGCCTCGATTCATCAGTAAGAATGCAATCCACTTGTTCATCCTGAAGAACCTTGTGCCAACTTTACTGGGTGATCTCTATTACTCAGTCCATCAGAGAAATGAGAAGCAGAGGGGAAGACTAGTGAGGATTTGTGCTCCATTATTCCATGCTTGGCTTCTCAGGCATCTACCCAGGACAGATGCATTTCTAAATCCTCATCAGCAAAGCAACTGGGCTAAGAGGCTCACTACTCTCACTTCAGCAGACATCAGATGGTGTACTCAGAGCACCAAGGGCAGAGATGTGATCACAAGCTGTGGGCACTTTCCCAATGTGCCCTTAATAGGAGTTAAGGGCAGTATCAACTACAACCCTCTGCTGTTCAGGAGACAATTGGGCTATGCACTGGTCCACACTCCTAGGGAACAAGACTTGGTTGAGACCCTCTATTGTGAGAACAAGATTAGTTTGACTGTTGTTAGGCAGGCTGCCTGGGCCTGGGATCATGTTCAGAATAAGGGAATCACCATTCTGGGTAAGTGCAATAATGTGGCATCAGTCCAATATTATGAGTGGTCCCATGCTAGGGCCCAATTCTCGGGAATGCCCTTCACCATAGAAGACATGCCTGAGTCATCTTCAACACCACCCCCTGCCACTATCAGTTTGGAAGAGTTTGAGAGCTTGAAGGAAAGAAATGAGAAGTTAACTCAAGCCTTGCAGAAGACCCTCCGGGAGAGGAGTGAAGGTGTGAGGGAGATTGAGAGATTGGAGAAGTTGAGGGTAGAACACTTGACCAAGATTGAGAAGTCTGGGGAGTATATCAACAAGTCTAAAGCCGGTGAGCAGATTCTGAAGAATGCTTGTAAAGAAGCCCAGTTTCAGAGAGCAAGGACAGACTTGTATTTGAAAGAGAGTCAGGCCAGGTGGGTCCGGATCACTGAGGCCCGTACTCTAGAAGATAAGAGAGCTCAAGACAAGATGGAGCAGATGGAAAAAGCCCTGGCAGCAGCCCAGGAGGAGATATCAGAGCTGAAAATCAAAGCGGGATTGAAGAGGTCTAAGGACCAAAGTCAGAGTAAGAAGTTGGTTGCAGCTGTTGCAACAAGAAACCTTCTCATCAGAAGTCTCACGGAGCATCCGGCTGATCCTGTGACCGAAGCACTTCTCAAGGAAGTTCGTGAGGATGAGTTTGGCCTTGGAGTTTGATCATTTGCTTGTTGTTGTTCCTTTCCATGTACTTTTGCTTTTTGTGATGTATTTTGGCCCCTTTGAGGGTTTGTGTTGTAAAATGAACAATTTGTATTATTTCACCTTTGTAATATATTTGTTGGTTCACATCAAAAGCAACTTCAACAGCATCATCTTCAAGGGTCTGGAAGGGTCAAAACCGAAGGCCAAACCGGATACCTTGAGAGCAAATAAGCATAACTGCATTGCATGCTAACCCTTTTGTTTGTTTTGTAGGTTTTTGTTTTGTTGTTGCTAACCTCTGTTGTGATATTCAGGAATTATTGCTCGCCGCCGGGTATTTCCTCTCAACAGGCCTCACAGGTATCCAACTAGAAACAACCTTCCGGGAATTCAGTTGGATCAGATGCAACAAGACCTTACGGAGGTCAGAAACCAGATGGCAAACGAAAGGTTAGAGATGAGAACGCAGATGACGCAGTTCATGGAAGTTATGAACAACATGGCTCAGAGCCAGGAGAGACTGAGGGCCATGGTGGAGAGGCAAAATCAAGAGGAGCCTCATGTAGGAACTGCAGGCACCAGTAATAATGAAAGGGTGCAACCACATGTTACCCCCCCTGTGTTTGGCCCACATCTCCATCCATAGGCCAACATCCCAGTCAACATTCAAGGAACAGCTACTGCAGCCAGAGTACTTCAAGAAGATCCTCAGGAGGACCAGTATACAGTAATGGGTGCCGGAGAGGAAACATATGATAGACGATTGGAAGAGATAGCTGAGAAGTTGAGGTCCTTAGAATCTCAAAATTCTTTAGGGTTCGACGTCATGGACATGGGTTTGGTAGAAGGGGTCAGGATCCCCCACAAGTTCAAGCCTCCATGTTTCGAAAAGTATAATGGGACTTCATGCCCCCGAACTCATTTGCAATCATTTCTGGGAAGGCTGAAGGCCTATACAATGGATGAGAAATTGTGGATGTTCTATTTTGAAGATAGCTTGACTGGAGCTTCTAGGGAATGGTATTCCCATCTGACAAGAGCGACAATTAGATGCTGGAAGGACCTGGCAGAGGCCTTCATCAGACAGTATCAGTATAATCTAGACATGGCACCCAACAGGACCCTCCTAATGGGAATGTCACAGTCTTCGAGGGAGAGCTTCAGAGAATATGCTCAAAGATGGAGGCAATTGGCTGCTGCCGTTCAACCACCAATGTCTGAGAGAGAAATGGCAGACATGTTTATGAACACTCTTCAGGGAACCTATATTGACAGGTTAGCTGCTTTCTCTTCCACCAGCTTCGCAGATGTTGTCATAGCTGGGGAGAGAATTGAAAGCCTGTTAAAGATGGGAAAGATCTCAGACAACGGTGCAAGCTCGTCCAGTAGTACAAGAAAGCCTTTTGCAGGCCCGAGAAGAACTGGCGAGACCAATGCCATTCACACCAACAGGGGTAGGCCCCAATATGCTCAGAGGTCAATAGCAGCAGTCACTATCCCTGCTCCAGCTCATCCACAGCCAGTCTATCAACCTCCTCAACAAAACTTACAACAACAACCTCAGTATCATCAGAATCAGTATCCTCCAAGAAACTACAACAACAACAACTCCAACAACAACAATCAACAGAGGCCATTCCAACAGAGGCCATCCCAAGCTAACCGAGTGATCGACCCGATCCCAATGCCGTATGCTGCCTTGCTGCCACAACTTCTGAAACTCAACCTGGTTGAGCTAAGAACGTTGGCACCTCCGGATCCCAACAGTCTACCAAGAAACTATGACTCCAACGCTAGGTGTGCTTTTCATTCGAACGCGCCTGGTCACAGTACAGAAAAATGCAGGGCTCTGCATATGAAGGTACAAGACTTGGTAGACTCCAAGGCTCTGAATTTTGCACCTCCGCCCAATGTCAATAAAAATCCAATGCCAAATCATGGTGGTCCTCGAATTAACGCTATTGAAGAAGACCAACCGTCTTATTTAATAACCAGTGTGGATCAGATCAGGACACCATTGGTGGAAATCAAAGCTCAGCTCCGTGAAAACAATATATCTCCGGGTTGTGAACTAGGATGTCCATACTGCAATATTTCATGGAATGGGTGTGAGGACTTGAGGAATGGCATTGACAGCCTTATTCAGAGTGGCCTGCTACAGATCACTACATCATTCCCGACAAATCCAGCAACTTCATCAACAACGGTTTCAGAACCTCCTACAAATGCAGCAACTATTGTTCCCGACAATTCATCAGCACCATCAACAAGTACTTCACCTGTCCTTCCAAATGATCAGTTTCCAACAGTTTCTCCTGCTACAACTTCAGCTTCATTCCATTTCGACTCTCCATCAACAACAACAACAGTCCTTCCAACAGAACCTCCTACAACACCAGCAATCAATCATGAAGATGTCTCTACTGTTACCATATTCTACGATCCTGAAAACAACTCCGCTTACCATTCAGAGGGTGCTGCTCCCACTAGGGCACCAGTTACAATCTTTTATGATCCACAAACAATTACAGTCCCTTCAGCAGCAGCAATCAGTCCAGTCACTGTCACAGTGCCTGGACCCGTACCATATGAAAGCAATAGGGCCATCCCCTGGCACTATGGCTCTGACGTGTACTGCGAAGGAAAAAGAATCACTCTTGAAACATCAGCACCTGCACCACAAGTAGATAATGTGGGGGGAGGCGGAGGCTTCACCCGAAGCGGACGTCTCTTCGCCTCACAAGTTCAAAGACCTACTGCCGAAGCAGAAGCTGCTGCCAAGGCAAAGGGTAAAGGCCCGGTGCAGGAAGATCCAGCTGCCAAAGAAGCCCTGAAGACTCCATTCGATCAGGAAGTTGATGAGTTTATGCGGATCATCAAAAAGAGTGATTACAAAATTGTGGATCAACTTCACCAGACGCCATCCAAAATCTCCATCCTCTCACTGCTTATGTGCTCCGAAGCCCATCGGAATGCACTACTTAAAGTCCTGCACGCAGCTTACGTGCCTGAGGAGATTACTGTCAACCAATTGGAAACCGTGGTTGGAAATGTTACTGCTAGCAATGGGCTAGGGTTTACCAATTCTGACTTGACAGCGGATGGCCGCAATCACAACAAAGCCTTGCACATAACCATGGAATGCAAAGGAGCTGTCCTTTCTCATGTGTTGGTGGACACAGGTTCTTCCCTGAATGTCTTACCAAAGAAGGCTCTGGTGAAGCTTGAATATGATGGATTGGCATTGAGGCCCAGCAACCTGGTGGTACGAGCCTTTGATGGTTCGAAGAGATCGGTTCTGGGAGAGATTGAGCTGCCTGTGACAATTGGCCCGCAGACCTTTAAAACTATCTTTTATGTGATGGACATTCAGCCCGCCTACAGCTGTTTGTTGGGTAGACCCTGGATTCACGCCGCTGGCGCAATAACGTCTACCCTTCACCAAAAGTTAAAATTTGAGTGGGAAGGCCAAGTTGTCACAATCTGTGGAGAGGAGGACATTTTTGTCAGCCACCTGGCAACCTACAAGTACATTGAAATGGATGGAGAGATCCATGAAACAATGAGCCAGGGGTTTGAAGCTTTGAATGTGCATGAGGAATCTGCTGTATCTGGTACTCCAATGTCATCTTACCAACAAGCCCGGAAGGTTGTTGAAGAAGGAACTGCCCTAGGCTGGGGCAAGGTTTTAGCTGTGGAGGAGAAGAAGGACAAATTTGGGTTGGGTTACAAACCAACTCAACATCAAGCAAAGGCTGCTGCAGAGCCTGTTTTTGTCAGTGGGGGGATGCTTACCCCCGATGCTATCAACTGTTTGGAAGACGAGCTGGAAGAGGAGCGCAATCTGGAGAATTGGATTCGTCCGAAGATCCCGGGGAGCAATGTCTCGAACTGGTCTTCCCAGGAAATTATAAGTGTTACTCGAGCAGAGTAATTATTATTTCCTGTATTTTTATATAGCATGCATCCAAGTCTTGCATCTTGCCCAAGATGACAAGACTCATTTTGTAACCAGGGCCATCTGTACTTTTGTGCAAACAAGATCAAATTAATGAAATATCAGACATCTTTTTGCAAACGAGTCTTTTTCTTTTCTGCTCACTGTTTTTTCCATTTTTCTTTTTGTACAAAAATAAATGGCGGTGTTTTCAAAATGATAACTTCATTTCACTTTTTTCTAAAGCAAGATTAAAATCAATCACTAAAATGAACAAACTTAACCCTTGCAGAGAGTGCCTTCCAGACTGCACCGACAACAGCACGGCTATGACATCGTATGACTTTGACAATCCAATCAATCAAGCTGATGAAGGGGTTGATGAAGAATATGAGCTTCCTGAAGAGCTAGCCAGGTTGTTGAGACAAGAGGAAAAGGTCATCACTCCTCATCAGGAGGAGATTGAAGTGATTAATCTTGGTACGGAAGAAAATGTGAAAGAGGTTAAAATCGGGGCCTGCCTGCAAGACTCGGTGAAGAGACAACTGACAGATCTGCTTCAAGAGTATGTTGATGTGTTTGCTTGGTCGTATCAAGATATGCCAGGGTTGGATACCGATATAGTTGTGCACAAGCTGCCTTTGAGGGAAGAATGCCCACCAGTGAAACAAAAATTGCGCCGTACTCGCCCGGACATGGCTATGAAAATCAAGGAAGAGGTACAAAAGCAATGGGACGCCGGGTTCCTTGTTGTGACTAGCTATCCGCCGTGGGTTGCTAACATAGTACCTGTGCCTAAGAAAGATGGCAAAGTAAGAATGTGTGTTGATTATCGGGATCTGAACAGAGCCAGCCCGAAAGATGATTTCCCATTACCTCACATTGACGTATTGGTGGATAACACGGCTCAGTTCTCGGTATTCTCCTTCATGGATGGATTTTCAGGATATAATCAGATCAAGATGTCACCTGAAGACATGGAGAAGACAACATTCATTACACCCTGGGGCACGTTCTGTTACAAAGTGATGCCATTCGGACTGAAGAATGCTGGTGCAACATATCAACGGGCTATGGTGACATTATTCCACGATATGATCCATAAGGAAATAGAGTGTTATGTGGATGATATGATCGCCAAGTCCCTTACAGAGGAAGATCACCTGGTAAATCTGCTCAAGTTATTCAAGCGTCTGAGGAAGTACCAGTTGAAGCTGAACCCCAACAAATGCACATTCGGGGTGCGATCCGGTAAGCTGCTGGGTTTTATTGTAAGCGAGAAAGGGATTGAAGTTGACCCTGATAAAGTCAAAGCCATTCAAGAGATGCCTGCACCTAAAACTGAGAAAGAAGTTCGAGGGTTCTTAGGTCGATTGAACTACATCTCACGGTTCATATCCCACCTTACAGCAACCTGTGAACCCTTGTTCAAGCTGTTAAGAAAGGAACAAACGGTCAGGTGGAACGAAGACTGCCAGAAGGCTTTTGACAAGATCAAGGAATATTTACAAGAACCTCCAATCCTCATGCCTCCAGTCGAAGGAAGACCTCTGATCATGTACTTGACAGTATTAGAAGAGTCAATGGGGTGTGTGCTGGGCCAGCATGACGAGTCTGGTCGAAAAGAGTATGCAATATACTACCTAAGCAAAAAGTTTACCGACTGTGAACAACGTTATTCACTGCTCGAGAAAACTTGCTGTGCTTTAGCGTGGGCTGCTCGCCGACTGAGACAGTATATGTTGACCCACACTACCTTATTAATCTCAAAAATGGATCCAGTTAAGTACATTTTCGAGAAGCCAGCGCTTACCGGACGGGTTGCAAGATGGCAGATGATTCTTACAGAATACGACATACAGTACACATCTCAGAAAGCCATCAAGGGCAGTGTACTATCTGAATATCTTGCGGAGCAACCCATTGATGATTACCAGCCTATGAGGTTTGACTTCCCTGATGAAGACATCATGTTCATTAAAGCGAAAGATCACGAAGAGCCTATTCACACCGAAGGGCCTAACCCAGAAGAAGAATGGACTATGATGTTTGATGGGGCTGTTAACATGAATGGCCGTGGTGTTGGTGCAATACTCATTACACCTAAAGGAGTTCACATGCCTTTCTCGGCAAAACTCACTTTCAACTGCACTAACAACGAAGCTGAATACGAAGCTTGCATTATGGGTCTTGAAGAAGCCATCGACCTCAGGATCAAGACGCTGACCGTATTCGGAGATTCAGCATTGGTAGTCAATCAAACCAACGGAAAATGGTACACCCACCAAGATCATCTGATACCTTACCGGGATTATACAAGAAGGTTATTGACTTTCTTCACAACAGTCAAGCTTGAGTATATCCCTCGGGACGAGAATCAGTTTGCAGATGCTCTTGCTACCATTTCATCCATGATCAAAGTTCAAACGGCCAACTTTGTACCTCAGATTTCAGTGTCTAGACTTGACAGACCAGCATATGTATTTGCAGCGGATGTTGTAAAAGATGATAAGCCTTGGTTCCATGACATTAAGTGCTTCTTGGAGGATCAAACATACCCACCTGGGGCATCTTCCAATGATAAGAAGACCTTGAGAAGGCTTGCTGGTAGTTTCTTTCTGAACACTGATGGGTCTTTATACAAGAGGAACTTTGACATGGTACTCCTCATATGTGTTGACAAGACGGAAGCAGATTTGTTGATGCATGAAGTGCATGAAGGCTCTTTTGGTACCCATGCTGGAGGGCATGCCATGGCTAAAAAGTTGTTAAGATCAGGCTATTACTGGATCACAATGGATGCAGACTGTTGTGCCTACGCCAGGAAATGCCATAAATGCCAGATCTACGCAGATAAGGTGCATGTGCCTCCCAATCCTTTGAACATCATGTCTTCTCCCTGGCCCTTTGCCATGTGGGGCATTGATATGATTGGCAAGATTGAGCCAACTGCTTCGAACGGCCACAGATTCATCCTGGTCGCCATCGACTATTTCACCAAGTGGGTCGAAGCAGCCTCATATGCAAATGTTACAAGACAAGTGGTAGCCAGATTTCTGAAGAGAGATATCATCTGTCGGTACGGAGTGCCCGAGCGAATCATTACTGATAATGGTTCCAATTTAAACAACAAAATGATGGCAGAGCTGTGCCGGGACTTCAAAATCCAACATCACAATTCTTCTCCTTACAGGCCAAAGATGAACGGCGCTGTCGAGGCGGCAAATAAGAATATCAAGAAGATTGTGCAGAAGATGGTAATCACATACAAAGACTGGCACGAAACGCTACCATTTGCCTTGCATGGGTACCGCACATCAATCAGAACATCCACTGGGGCAACACCGTATCAACTTGTATATGGTATGGAAGCAGTCCTACCTGTTGAAGTTGAATTACCCTCTCTACGGGTATTGATGGATGTTAAACTGAGTGAAGCAGAATGGGTACGGTCCCGATTCGAACAACTGAGTCTGATCGAAGAGAAAAGATTGGCTGCAATCTGCCACGGGCAGTTATATCAGAAGAGAATGAAGAAGGCCTTCGATCAGAAAGTCAGGCACCGAGAGTACCAAGTAGGGGATCTTGTGCTGAAAAGAATCCTCCCTCCTCATACAGACCACAGGGGCAAATGGACTCCAAACTATGAAGGACCATTTGTTGTAAAGAAAGTTTTCTCTGGTGGAGCACTGATGCTCAGCACCATGGATGGTGAAGATTTCCCGTCTCCTGTGAATTCAGATGCAGTTAAAAAATACTTCGCATAAAATGACCCGCTGGACATAAAAACAGAATGTAAGTCCAGGCAAAAATAGGGCATCCCGGCGAGTCAAAAACAGAATAAAAGACTCGGGCAAAAGTAAGGGAAATAAATGAAAAATGTACACCCGCTGAGTTGAAAAGCCGCATTGGACAACTCAGGCAAAAATGGGTATCCCGATGGATTGAAAACCCGAAAGGGCGATCCATGCAAAATAAGGGAATAAGCGAACAACTGCACTCTGAGTTCGTCTGTATCACCTACAACTCAGTAAGTTCCAAAGGATCGAGCTTCAATCAGAATCAACTCTCTCCAGAAAGCAAGACGAGAAGAACGTCATTGTCATACGAGTCATAGCAGAAGAGGAAGCTCCTTGAAAGCGTCGTCGACACCGCCAGCATTTGGTTTCTCAATTTGTAACAATCTCCTCATTTCAGGAGATATGTTTCTTTGACTGTATCTTTGCCAATTCAGGGCACATGAATTAATAAAATCAGATTTTTCAGTCATGTTTCGTTTTCACATTTATGTTTTGCAAAGAGTTGTCTGATATCTCTAAAATACAATTGCATAAGTACAGATGCCTTTCTCTAAAAAATAAAAACACATGCTTACAGGGGATATACTTACTCTCGAAAGTACTTATCTCCTATGACGGAATCCAATAAGGGATACCTCGGGACCTTTTGTACGTTTCCTTACCTTTGCAGGATTGCAGGTATCCAGAACGCAACCTGGGGCATGCAGGTTACGTCTCAGCAAGTAGGTGAATCATTATCAACTCGGTCTATCTTCCACATGGCACTAGAAGGTGCCCATTTCCCCAGCGGAGCTGCCAAATCAGCATACACTCAATCTCAGCATTCAAGATGCTCTATCCCCAGCTGAGTTGCCTCTTGTTGCAATCCCCAGCTGAGCTGCCTCTCACACTTCCCCAGCCAAGTTGCCATTCTTCCTCAACAGAATACAGAAGTCAGGGAATCATCTCCCCACAGAGCTTCAAGCCTTTATTCAGAAGAGCAACGCACGAAGGGATCACAACAGAGTGAAGAAAGCTTCTACAAACCCCAGCTGGGTCCCGTCTTATCAAGGTTATGTCAACCAGTGACATATATCCCCGAGCAGATACGTCATTAGATCTACCAATGATCTCATCCCCAGCTGGGACGTTCATTTCAAGCAGATCGACCGGAGATCTTCGCAGCAATGGGATCCGAATCCCGGATCTGTGCCTCTTTGCATAATCATAGCATTCGCATCATATTCACCCTCCAGAGCGTAGCATTCCGTCCAATACGGAGCATTACAGCAAAAATCAAATGCATAGCATAATCATAAGTCATGTTGTGAATTGAACGCTTGTGAATACAGATTACTTTCCCCAAGAGTCCCCATCAGAGTCCCAGCAAAAGCAGTTGCCTCATATTCACAAACACCCGTATATACACCTTTTGGCACCCGTCCGTGTCATCTTTCCCCACAGGTCGCCTGAACACCCTCTACAAACAAAATCACCTTCACTACAGATACGTCCTAACACCCGTCCGTGTCATCACCAGCAGAAAGCCAAAGACATCCTCTTTGCACTCACATATACTTATATACACGTTCTTGACACCCGTCCGTGTCATATCCCCAGCGCAGTCGCATACACCTTCATCACCCATATACTTGTCGATATTATACTTTTCTCTCTTGACACCCGTCCGTGTCACCCTCCCCAGCATTTAAAACACTCATTTATACGATACAATACTCACTACTCATGGTACGCTTATACAGATACTCGTCCGTATCTTGTATGCATCAACACTCATAACCCCACAGATTCGGCAGTAGTCCTTGTTCTTTGATTGATCAGTTGGTACTCGTCCGTACCATCATCTCAGAACATTGCGTCTAGTGTTTGTTTCTACATGATACTCGTCCGTATCATAGTCTTAAGGATGCTCGTCCGCATCTTTAATCCATACACTGTGTCAAACACTTATGTCCTCTTGAATATAGATACTCGTCCGTATCTATTTCTCCCCAGAAGAGTCCTTTCAGATGCAACACTCGTCCGTGTTCTTTGTTAGCCAGTTGGTACTCGTCCGTACCATCATCTCAGAACATTGCGTCTAGTGTTTGTTTCTACATGATACTCGTCCGTATCATAGTCTTAGGGATGCTCGTCCGCATCTTTAATCTATACACAATACCAAACACTTATACCTTTTATTTCTTGGATGTAAGCGCTCGTCCGTGTTTACTATCTCCCCAGTAGATCACAAAACAATTTTCTTTTTATCTAACACTCGTCCTGTGTTATGATACCTTTGAGAGCAGCCGTACCCTGCTGAGTGGTCGTCCTCCACTTCTTGATGGTCGTCCTCCATCATGCTCATTCGATGGCCGTCCCCGTCGTTGTTTTTAGCAGCCGTCCCCTGCTAGGTGGTCGTCCTCCACCTTTTGATGATCGTCCTTCATCACTTTATCCAATGGCCGTCCCCATTGTTGATTTTGGTTATCTAACACTCGTCCTGTGTTATGATAAACCTCGAGAGCAGCCGTACCCTGCTGAGTGGTCGTCCTCCACTTCTTGATGGTCGTCCTCCATCATGCTCGTCCGATGGCCGTCCCCATCGTTGACCTTTTCTATCCGATGGCCGTCCCCATCGTTGATATTTTCGGCAGCCGTACCCTGCCAGGTGGTCGTCCTCCACCTTTGATGGCCGTCCCCATCATATTTCCTTTATTCCCAACAGAGCAGCCGTCCCCTGCTAAGTGATCGTCCTTCACTTTTGATGGTCGTACCCCATCATCTGTTTATTTCATTTATTCTTTAACCCGATGGCCGTCCCCGTCGTGGTCCCTTTTCCTTTTTAGCCCGATGGCCGTCCCCATCGTTGGTTACTTTACCTTTATGAACTTGATGGCCGTCCCCGTCATGTTTCATTAATCCTCAGAAATTTTACAGCTTTATCTTGATGGCCGTCCCCATCATGATATTTTATTTTCCCCCAGCTAGCCGGTCGTCCCCGTCTTAGCTTTACTTTTTATCCCCAGCATGTCGGCCGTCCCCGTCATCGCTTTATTTCCTGCACTTTACCAGCATGTCGGCCGTCCCCGTCATCGCTTTGCTTCACATAACACTTTACCCAGCAGTCGTCCTCTGCTCGACGGTCGTCCTCCGTCGCCCACGCTTTACAATATACTTTATTTTGCCTTTACAATCTATATCCCTTTTCTTCTTCATTTCTGTGAGTGCAAATTTTGGACTGTCTTTGGTATTCAACCACAAGTTATCTCGCTTGCCTGTTAAGCCGTTGCTTACAACCTGCACGGCTAACTCATGTTTGAATAGGGGCAGCTGTAAACACCCCAAATTTGCCCTCACCCATTCACACCATGGCTTGTGATCATTCTCATATGCATAAACACAATCATGTCATCTCACATCTCATTTTTGATTCACTGCATAGCTTTCAAGGCATCTGCACATAGGGTTTGTGATCTGAGCAATCCCAAAGCATCTTGAGCCATTCCAAAGGCAACTAATCAACTCAAAGGGGTCCATGTGTGTTCTTATATCATATTTCATCTCCTCAAAGTCAAAAATGCAGAGGAATCACAAGAACTAGGGTTTGAGTGGATGCAGGGCCAGCTTGAACTACACAGTTGACTGAAAATTAGGGTTTTGGTTTCAGAGGCCATAACTCCAAATTTTTTGGTCATTCTTGTTTCCATTGGTCTCTATATGGTATAGGGAGTATACATATCAATTTTCATGAAGAAATTCCATGGGGAAGTCATCTGATCAAGAGTTGACTTTTCAGACAAGTCAGTGCAAAATCAGGGCATCTGAGGCCCCCAATGACCCAACCAATGGGTGATCTTCATCATTTTGAGTGTATATGGTCTTTATTTGATCATGGAAGGAGATTGAAGTTCATAGAAATCAAGAATTTAGGGTTTTTGCAAATGTTGACTTTTTGGGCATAGTTGACTTTTCAAGAATGCATCATTTTATGTCATTTTTCAAGCCATGATTTTGGATCCAAAAATGCTTCAAATGGAAAAACTTTGGTCATGAAAGTTGTAGATCTCATCTTTCCCTTTTCAAAAAGTACAAGAACATGATCAAACTCTTCTTGGATCAAAAGTTATGGTGTGGCAAAGTTGGCAAAAATCACTAAAATTCAAGTTATGCACCAAATGGAAATTTTGCAAAAACCTTGAACCAATGCATTTTGTAACTTCTAATTGACTTCAAACCAGTATGCAAACATTCTACAAGTCACAAAATTCAGAATGAACTAGGCATTGCTCATGTTTCATGACTTTTGGAACAAGATCTTCACATGTGAACCAAAGTACAACAACTTGCAAAACCACTCATCATGCTTCCTACAACTTGTGACCTTGGATGCTGACCTTGCTAGCTCACTCACCATCCCATGCTGCGCAGCCCCTAGGCTTTGTACCAAGCTAGCACTTCACCATACCTCTCTTACACAATTTTTGACTTTTTGCAAAAGGCAACTTACCAATCAATAAAGCATATGTCTTGTCAACTGACCAATGAGAGAGAGTTATGTGGACAATTTGCTGGCCATAACACACTTAAAGCAAGGCTGAAACCAAGACATTCATCACATACACAAAACTCTCCCCTTTGGCAAGTTCCTTCGAATTTCTCTCCACAGCCTGAAAACACTCAAACTTTCTTCATCATCCAACTCAACACACTTCATAGACAAGAAACCACCAAAGCTCAAGCCTGAAACAAGCCTGAATACTCCATAACCATCTTTCACCTCAGCCTGCATTTTCTATCGAATCTCTCTCCACAAGCCACAAACATCCAAACAAACACCACAGACCTTCTCCATTCATCCTCAGGATCACAAACAATCACTCACCATGGCCTGAAACCTCCAGAAACACCATTGCCATTTTTGATCAAGCTGAAGCAGTTCCTTTCGAATCTCATTATCCAGCCAACTTAAATCTTTTTTGAGCATTCAATCATCTTTGGGGGATCAAGTGGAGCAGATTGCACAAGGAGAGGTGGCCAGAAAGTTCCCAAACTGAAAGTTTCGAATCTCAGGTAGCCTGAAATTTATTTTTCCAGAAATGGTTTTTTAAGTTACAAACTTGTTCTTCATGTCTTGCTGATCATTCTGGTACCATTGGTTTTGAAAATAGTTTTGAAATGAGCATTTAATTTGTGTCTGAAGCTTGCGTGACCTAGAACTTATTTTCTTCGATTCAGTTGATTTAGGAAATATAAATGTGTTTTAGGATGGGGGTTTGATTCGTGAGGATGTGAGGATCATTTCCCAGTTCTTGTTTTTTCATTTTTGATGCATTTTGAGGGATTTGGGTAGTTCTCAGGTGAGAGCTGGCCGGAGAAGACGACCGGAAGTCTTCTCCGGCCACCTGAAAGTCATTTGTGCCCTAATTGCATAATTAATGTTAGTTTGAATTTGGACCCTTGATTGCGTTGATTTGTTTGACTTCGCGCGCAGATAGAAGGCCAGGATCTCTTCATTAGCCCTAATCCACTTATTTAACTTTAATTAATTCGTAATTAATTTAATTGAGTCAGATGCAATCTCCACCATCCATTCACGCGCCAGTCAACCATTTTGAATCCAGAGCCCATCCTGGCCATCCATCCTGATTACTTTTATTTTATTTGATTTTTAATCCATTTTTATTTCATTAACTTACATATTTATTTAAAAATAGCAAAAATGTCTTAAAAATTATGAAACTTTTTCATGAAAGTTTTATTAATTTTTAAGACCCAAAAATATTTTCATTTTATTTTTTATCATTAAAAAAAGTATTTTTAAATATTTAAAAGATTATTTTTAATTGATTAATGAGAATTAATTAATTAAAAATACTTTTAGGTATTTAAAAATTACAAAAAAATTCATGAAATGTTCTAAGACATTTAGAAACATTGTCCAACCTTCAAACCAAATTTCTTTTTTGATCTTGATGCATTTTAAGAATTTTTCATTGAATTAAATCATTTTTTATGCATTATTTTGATCATGGATTCAAAAATTCATTTCTGCCAATTGGTGAAGGTTGAGACATTGATTCTTCTTGCATTGTCTTTTGTTTTGCATGTAGTTTCAAAGATAAAAAGGCCATGAATTGCCCTTGCATTTTCAAATTGTTTGGCATTTGTTTTGTTAAGAACCCTAAAAAACCCTAATAACTTGTGAAAATCATAACTTGAGTTTGGTTGAGAGTTGAGAGCTCCCCTTTGGGCAGTGGTTTATTATAGGTCTAGGGTTTCCTTGGGTACCATTTTCCATTTTTTACTTTAGGGTTTTGCTTCTGTTTTTGGTTTGTGTTTGATGTTTGATCCATAAACCCTAATTTGGGCTTCCATTTGCATCCTCCTTGCATTCTCTTGCATAACATGACCTATCTTTGCATTTTGTGCATGCTTATGATTCATGTGACATCTTAAGACATATAGGAAGCATCTTTGATCATTGCATTGCATATTTGCCATGTCATTTGCCTTGTATGATTCATAACTTTTCATGCTTGTTCATGCTCCTTAGCTTGCATCACTTGCATTCATAAGCTTGTATGAACATCCCCATTGCTTTGCCTCATGTTTGCAGCACCTCATAACATCATAATCATCATCAACATGCTTCTGGTTTTGCTTAGCATCATATTATTTCATCTCATCTTGCATTGCATTGCATTTTCTTTCTAACATTGCAGGTGGTAAGTAAACTTGAGAAGTGGATTTGCCTTCACTTCTCATACCTTTTCTTTCCATCTCTCTTGCATCCATTGCTGCATTTTTATATGTGTTTGAGTTTGAGCTTGCTCATTCTTCTTCTTCCCACTTTCTTTCTTCAAGTGACTTGACTTCTTGAATGAAGCAAGTCACTTTGCTTCTCTTGATCCTGTTCATCTGCTTCCTGGTGGTTCTTCTGAAGATTGTTCTTGCAAACCTCACAAACCTTAGGATCATCCAAGCATGACAATGAATTAGGGTTTTGATTAGTCCCCCCATAATTTTACCTTTGTGTCTCTCTTTGAGTCTTCTCTTCTCACCTCATAATCAGAGACTAAACCCTAAAGGCTTTAAGACTTTGTGATTAAGCTTATGCCTGCATCCTTCTCTTAGGATGGAGTGTATAACTTTAATCCTAAGTCTTGAACCCTTAAGGTGTTTAAATCTCTTAATCAATTCATCTAATAATCATCAAGACATCACTTGTAACTTGGGCCTTGCATTAGGGTTCTAATTCTTCCTTAAGTGGTTAAGAAGGACTAACCCTAGTGTTAATGGACAAGTCCCCCTCAAGTTGTCTTACAAATCATAAAATTCACTTCATCATCATATCATTAGTCTAAATAAAATCCACTTAATAAAGGCTTGTTTTGTCATGGGCTTAATCCCTAATCATGGATTAAGTTGAGGAGTTTTCCTCAACTTAAACATTCTCATCTATTATCCTTCTTTTAGGATGGTGTAATGAGTCTGTTTAATCCTTGATTGTGGCTTAACCTCATTACTCAACACTAAACAAAATCACAAAAACAACTAAATAATCACAAGTAGGTTAATGATCTTAATCCTACACCAAAGGTGATTAAGTGTGAGAATCTGACTTCACACTTAAGGTACTCTCATTACCCCTAATCAGAGGGAAGATGTGATGAGTTTACTAAACCCATTGGTTTAGACTTAAGCTCATTATCCTATGACAAACTCCAAAAAGAAATAAAAGACTGAAAACTCAAAAACAAACAATAATCGTCTCCTCCGGGATTCTTTTCTCATCATCTTCACTCACAATCGAGAACTTGCTTCTTCCGTCTAATGCAAGACAGTCAGCACCTGTGCCAGACAGGTCATACACTTGAGCATAGACAAGCAAGCAGTTCACAAGTCAATTTACCTTTCAGTCTCTTTGGGTCGAACTACGGTGTTCTGACTTCCTCATTGCACGAGAGGATACGTAGGCATAACTTAACAGTTATCGAACAAAAGTCTCTGTACATTCCCCCTCCTTCCAGCTTCATTCTTTAGCCTCATATTCTTGAGCAACTCATTCTCATTCCTACACTGACACTGTATATATCACACTTCACACTTCTTTTACACTGACACCTGTACATCTTTTTCCAGCTTTTACACACAAATTGCACTGACACTACCCCTTTAAAACACAAATCTTTTAAGCGTGGATCCCGTCGAGTACGACGGACAATCTGGGTGCTAATACCTTCCCAGGTTGTAACCAACCCCCTTTCTCAGTCTCTCTGGTTCGCAACCGTCTTATCCATCTTTTCCTAGGCTTATGCAGCATTGCCTTTCCTCCGGGATAAAAATGCCTAGCTGGCGACTCTATTCATTCTCCAGTGAGTTCACGGCTGTGTGTTCTCATTGTTCCTTTCGCCGACCGTTCGCGTCTGTACCTTCATATGTTCATGTTTCATTTGTCGGGAGCGACAGAGTTCATGAAGGTCTTTGGAAGAAGATTACTGCTTTTTGGTATTCAATCTCATCTTCTCATCTCACAATCTCACTCTGCTTTGATTTTTGACTGTTTTGTTTGTGTTATTTAGGATTGGGAAAATGATCATCACAGTTCAAAATGGTTGGTGATAATAAAGTTATGAAAGTTTGTGGTGGCTATTGTTGCGGTTTCGGTGGGTTCAGAAGTTACAGTGGCGGTGATGTTAACAGCTTCAGGTTGGTGTGGTGAGTGGTTTGTCTTTGATGTGTTTGCTTTGGCTTGGCGGTGGCGGATACGGTTAATGGAGGTCTTGAAGTTGTTGTGAGGGTCAATGAAGGTAGTTCTGTGAATGGACTGTTGGAGAGGTTTATATTGTTTCAAATCTGCGAAGGTGGCAGAGAGGTTTGCTGGGTTTGAGAAGGTGACGCGAAGGATTTACTGAGAGGTCGAGGAAGGTTTTATGGTGGTTGACAATGGGTTGATGGCGGAGGTTTTGAAGCGGTTTTGGGGTGACGGCTTAGCAATGGTTTGATGAAGGTGATGAAGGATTTTTTCACGGCTGAGTTGTTTTGTGAAGAGTCGATGATTTCGTTTCAGCTGGTTTTTTTAGTTGGTTTTGGTTGGTTTGTGACTGATTTTTTTGGTTTTTATTTACAGTGATGTGAGATTGATGATGAATGGCAATGGAGCATTTGATACAAAGTTGCAGAGATATTTGTTTGGTTTATGGTTTTGACAGTTTGTTCAGGTGATGGTTTACGGAACGGTGAGATGGAAAGGGTGATGGTGGTGTTGATGGAAGGTCAGGTTATGTGATGCTGATTTTTTTTGCTTTAAGTGCTTTTTTTTTTGAAGTTTTTTAATATAAAATTTGTTTTTGTGCAGATTTGAAATGAAGTTAAAATTGAAAGAAAGAAAAAGAAACTAAACCATGGACAACATGCTGAAATAAAAGTGAAAGAAAAGAGAATAATACCGACCCGAACGTTATCGGGGTGCAGGATCCGCGATGGTGAGCCTCCTTCTTCTCCTTGCTGTTTTTTCTGAATTTCTTTGTTGCTCTGAGTGAGGTTTTGAGGGCTGTTGTGTTGTATTCAGTGGCTGACTTGGGGCTGAACTGGTGTGGTTTTTGTGCTGAGTTTGTAGTGAGTTTAGTGGCTGGATTTTTGTGTGTTTTGGACTGTTTTTGTGGTGAATTTTTGTAGTGTAAAAGTGTTGTTTGGGACTGATTTGCAGTGTTTTTTTTTGAAACTGGTTATGTGGTTTTGTAGTGATTTTTTTTGGCTGAGTTTTGTGTAGCTGAAATGGTGTGTTTTGGTGCTGGCTTTTTATGTGTATTGAGAACTGTTATGAGTGTGTTGAGGCAGATTTTTTTTTGTGAGTTCTTGAATGTAACAGTGGGGTTTTTAAGGGCTGTCTTTGGTTGATTTTGGATTATTTTTTGGAACTGTTCTGATTTTTTTTGTACTGTGAAACTTGTAGGAGAAGGGTGTTTTGAGAGAGGGAACAAAATCTGAGTTTTTGTGGAGGAAGTGGAGCAGGAAATGCAGGTTGTTGGTGGCTGCATGCTGAGTTTTGGGACTGCATGGGGCTGAATTGTGCTGTTGCATTTTGTCTTGGAGCTGAATTTTTTGTATTCTTTTTTCTTGTAATTTTCTATGTATATGTAACAAAATAATATGCTTGGAATAAAATGAAAAAAATTGATTATTTACTATGGCTATGATTTATACTTGGCACTTAATATTTGAAATAAGAGTTTTAAATTAGAGTCTAAATATAATACTTAAATTAGAAATGAAATGAAAAAGAATTAAATTGAAAATTGAAAATAACTTATAAACTTAAATAAAAAACTTGGAATTAATCTTAATTATAAGAAAAGAAATTGAAATTAAATTAAAAAATGAAATCTTAAAAGAAAAGTAAATTAAAAATAACTTAGAAATTGAAATTAAATTAGAATAAACTAAAAATAAATTGGAAATTGAAATTAGATTAGAAATAGAAACTTGAAAAATGGAATAAAATTAAAAATAGAAAATAAATTTAGAAAATAAAATTTGAAAATGAAATAAAAATTAGATTTAGGAATGAGGACTTGATAATGAAAAGAAAATAACAAATAAGTTTAGAAAATTTTGAAAATTGAACTAAAAAAAATTAGAAATAGAAATTGAAATAAAATTTTAAAAAAATAGGAATTTACAAATAGAACGAAAATAGAAATTAAAATTAAAAATACGAAAATGAATTAAAAAAGTCATAAATAAATTAAATTAAAATGGAAGCTAGAAAATGAGAAGAAAACAACAGAAAATAAATCAAGAAAAAAATCCCTGCAAAAATGCGATAAAAGTATGATTATGATATGAGCGATTAGGGGTAAAATTTGGGGTGTGACAAGTGGGTCCCAGAATCACAGCCCTTTCATGAATCAGACCACGCGACCGGCTAGCTGCGTTGTGGCAAGATCTATGAAAAGTCTAACTATTTGGGGAGCTTTCATGCTAGGCCCTCAAGAAGCGAGTTCTTGGATACTAACACTAATACTACCAATTCTAACCTAGGTGTTCCCTTTTCTTTTTCCACAACTCAGACTTTACTTGTAATGTGACCCCGAGATCCCGCTGACAAGTAATATAATAAGCAAATAAGAGATAGCGGTAAAAGAAAAATTAAACAAACATAAATAATAAACATAGAGAAGACAAAAAGATAAGATCAAACAAATAAACACACAAAGCTAAGTTAGGCTCGACCCTCTCTAGCATGGAATGAATCCCCAGCAGAGTCGCCAAGCTGTCGTACCTCGAAAAATATGATCCTCGCGATGGAACGCGGAAAGAAACAACAAAGTCGCCACCTAATTCTATTTATTCTAACTAAAGAAAAGTGAGATATAGATACAACCGAAAGGAAGGATAGGAAATGGTCAACGAAACCAAATTCTAAGTTCGGGAGTCGGTTACGCAAGGGGAAGGTATTAGCACCACTCCCGTCTGTTGTACTCAACGGGAACCTCTTAGTCTATTATGCGATTAAATGTTGATCTGAGTCTTTGTCTTCTAAATGGTTATTAATATGTTTGTTTTAAAAGGAAAAGATAGTTTTAAATTTATATTAATATTACGGAGAAAGATTAATTTTTTTTATTATTGTGCTCGCGAAGAATTAAAATCCTTGTGCCTACGTATTCCCTTCTGCAATAGGAAAGTCAGAGCTTCATAGTTCGTGCAACTATGGTTTGTGGTTTTTATTGAACGATTGTTTAAAACGCATTCTATTGCTAAGCGTTGGCTTATACTCGCGGTGGAGGTTGAAGCGCTAGCTTGTTTGCGAGATAAAATGATTCAAACAATGTTCGTTTAAAGAAAAGGATTTGACCTTTGTTAAGTGTTTTAAAACGAAAGGCGAATGCAATACAATTCGAGGGCTAGCCTCAAGAGTTATTGCATTCAAGGACCCGTGGAATGCTGGACTCCAGAGTTCAGTTATTCGTTGATTAATTGTGAAATGGTTTGCGTTTGGTTGGTAAGTTTTAAGTTGTATTATTTCATTGTGAAAGGGCGAATGAATTACAACTCGAAGGCTAGCCTCGAGATTAATTCAATTCAAAAACCCGAGGAATGCTAGATTCCTGAGCTTAGTTCTTTCACTACTTTTAATTAGAGATTTACGTTTTGAAAACGAAAGAGCGAATGGATTAAAAATCGAGGGCTAGCCCCAATAGTAATTCAATTCAAAAACCCGAGGAATGCTAGATTCCTGAGTTTATATGTATTAAGTATCGTTTTTTACTTGAGAATTTGTTTTAAAATGATTTAGGGTTTAATATTTTGGAAACGAAGGAGTAAATGAATAACAACTCGAAGGCTAGCCTCAAAAGTGGTTCATTAAAGAACCCACAGAATGCTAGATTTCGATGTTCAGTTCCTCGTTAATTAATTTATGATGCGATAAAGATCGTGCAGATGGCGATCACATAGGTGACCAACTTACGTGTGTGCAAAATTGTAGGCGAAAATGAATTTACTTGGCGTTGGACCAAAGTATTAAATTACTTCGCCAATTTGAGGTTAATGCGGCAGAGTCAAAAAAATTTATAATAAAAGCTTAGCAAGAAATAAAATTTCAGATTAATAACTAATTTAATGTTCTCATTTTTTAAGTTTACTTTAATAGTCAGAAAATTAGAATTTAAGAAACAAAATTACTATGTGTGTTTGCTAATTTAGATTTTATCTAAAAAAACATTAACATAAAGAAAATAATTAAGGTACTTAAAATCTTATTTAAGAGAAAAAAAACATAAACAAAAATAAACAAAAAAAAGAAAAAAAAGTGATAAAGTTGAGGCCCAAAAGGAGGGAACCCGTTGGGCGCGGGACAATGCCGACCCGGTTCTAACACCCAGGTGAGAGTGAGGCACGGAACCCTAAAGGGGAAAAGCACAGTTGTTTCACACTCCATCGGTTATTACAACAACTCATCATGGGGAAACGCGTCAAACCAAAAAGAATAGAAGGAAACATTAACTAGGTAGTCACCTAGGAAAAGAAACAAACATTTAAAAGCATAAAAGCCCTGTTTTTTATAAAAAAACTTAACCATTTATGACCTCTGATCACCATAACATGGCAACCGACAAAATACATCCGCCTGTCCATGCCTTAATTAATGCAACACCTCATTATCTTCCTTTAAATATATTGTTTAAAAAAAAGAAAAAAGAAAACAAATATATTAAAGCTCAACTTCAAACGTAATGTAGAAGCACAAGGAAACCAATCGTTCTCAACGTCTCCCCCTCTCTCTCTATTTTGAATCAACTCAGTTATGTATTCCTTTCACACAAAAAAAGAACCAACATCATAGTATCATTATCCTCCTCGCGAAATGATTCTCACTAAAACAAAGCCAACGCACAGAGCTCTCTACCAAAAACCTAGTCCCTAAATCAAACCAACAAACTCAGACCCAACAAGGAAATTAAGCAATTAAATGAAAAGTTCGACACAAAGAAGCATGGGATGCGAGAATCTAGTTAGAGAAAGAGGTGTTCATACCTAAATCCGAGAACAAATCCGATCTCAAACTTCACAATGAAAGGTGTAGTTCACTTCTTTGCTCTCTCGTCTGACGTTTCTGCCGCTAGCCTCCTTCTACTCCTCTCTTTGATACTATATAATGAAATTTTGAGAAATTTAGGGTTTTTACCCCTCCCTTGATGCGGATCCCCTCTCCACTTTTTATAGTGTAAAAGTTAGGGTTTTCCCCTTTGAAAATTTACTGAGAAAACCATTTTTGTTGTGACCGTTATGCTCTTTTTGCGTTAAGAAATTTTTTTGCCATTTTCGTGAAAAAACTTGGTCTTGCAATTCTGCCATACTTCTGTCTTTTTCTTGTCTGTTACTGCACTATTGTTGACTCAGTTCGAAATGAACTAAAAAGATTAAGTCTGGATTGAATTTGAGAGTTGGTTTTCAATTGAATTGAGTTTTCCCTGTTTTTGTTAAATATGTGTCTGCTAGTGAAATAGGAAAGTGGTCAACCTTCTTGTTACTCATGTTATTGATTGTTTCCCTGTTTGACATTTTACAGGTTGAAGAAGATGGAATTCTAGGTTCCTACTTTGACTATTCGTGTATGGCTTGGAACTTTAGTGAGGATTAGAAGATGTCAACCTCCTACTAGGAGCTCATTCTATGTGGTGAGCCAATATCACATTCTTTTTTCATTTTTTTTCTTCTATTTCAATGAGGATTAAGAACCTGGGAAATTCTACAGAACCGTACTTCGATCAAATTTGGCATATCCTGCTATTTGGGAGATTGTCGCTGTTGCTATTGATGAACAGGTGCTGGAGATCGTTGTTGTTGCAGCTGAGGCTTTGAAGTTGCAAGTAAAAACACTCATTCTGATCATTGGATAAACTAGAGCATCTCCTTTCCTCTCTCAGTCCATAAACATACTTGTTCCTCTTTGGATCGTGGAACTGAAAGTTGCGGAATCATGAGACAATTTTGGAGTGGAAAATGAAAGTTGGGTGGTGGGTGATTTATCATCCAAATCAAACCAGGAGTTCCTGCAACTTTTCGGTGCCCATTCGCCAAAAAATGATGAAAAATATTTTGAGGTTCTTCTTTCCTATCTTCCATGAATGTTTCTTCACTACCTGAGATGTAACAACTTTAATCTTGTTGCGCCTGTTTCATCTTATTTTTCTAATGATGGAATTTTGAATTCTACCCATGTGTGTTTACCATTCTTGACGACATTCACACATTTGCCATAATTCTCACTAATTGTCTTTGCCGTATTGCAGGTATGAAAAGTTGTCAATTCAAGTATGACCATGAGAGTATTTTTATGCCCTGTTGTGATTAATGCAATTTCCTCTCCGTTGGTGTTGTTTAAGGTTTGGTACGGAAGTGATTACTCGAGCTTGATAGTTGTTTTGTTATGACCATTTTTTAGCTTGATAAAAATCCCTGTTATGTTTGTTGTTCTATTTGTAGATGGGTGATAATGGTGTGATGCACTCGTCGGGATGAAGAGAAACTAAGGCTAGGAGAATTCTTAACAAGCATGACCTTTTGCCATTGCAGTTTTCTCAAGTTCAGACATACACCCATGACTTTCAGACTTTCATTTGCGATCAAGAATTGTAATATCTTTTTTTTTAAATGAATCTATGTACTAGTCCCTTTTGAAAGTCTTTATATTATTGATATAACTCTTTGGAAACTGAGCTTCTTTTTGCAACAATTGGAGCTTAAAAGGCTAGTACACTTTTGTCCTCTCAAATTTTAGATTGCTCTTCACTTTGGTTTCCTTTCTTTAACTCCTTGTATGGAATTAATATGACATGCAACATCCAATCTTGAGTAACACATCTTTGCCAAGGTCAAAATACAAATTTTGGTGTCTTCCGTACTTGTTATGATACCGATTAACACAATAGACCAAACCGATGGTTCCCTCAAAAAATTAAGTGGCATTAATTTCCACCGTTTTTCCTACTTATAAGCTTTATTGTATTGATATAATGAAAGTAGCTCCATTATAACAAACAATAAAACAAACACATTGCCCCAAGAAGGGAATAGTCCAAGTACACGGCCCATGTGCTAAATTAAAATGCAACTTCCTTAATACATGAATTATTAATGAGTTGTCAACTTGAAAACAACATGAGGAACGAAACTTAATAAATGGCCCAAAAGTTCTCTTGAAATATGACTTGTAAATGAATATAAAGGAGACTTAAAATTATTTAATTTGGTGCTTTGGACTTCCTATCAATACCCTTGTCTCAACCCGATGACCAAATGAACTCTACACAGTCGGATTATTTCGAAACCATTTCAATATGCCCAAAATTTCTCAATTTGGTGCTTTGGACTTCCTATCAATACCCTTGTCTCAACCCGATGACCAAATGAACTCTACACAGTCGGATTATTTCGAAACCATTTCAATATGCCCAAAATTTCTCGTGAAAATCCTCTATGACGATAAAGTTCCAAAGTCCATATCCAAACTTGAAATTCCATATTCTATAGCTCAAGAAATCAATCCACCAATATAAACTTTAAAACACAAAAACCTAATTTCGAACCAAACAATCAGTTCTCCAATATTTGTTACAAAACCAACAAAAACCTTCCTGCCATTCCCGCATAACTTCAGAAAACTTGGTACGTACTCGGTATGCTAATGATGAGATGAAAAGAAAATGATATGAAAATTTATGGGTAAAATTTGGGGTGTGACAGCAGGCTTCTCAATCATACATTGAGGGGCCAATTGAGACATAGCTTGAGGAACTGGGTTTAGATCAGACTGTATTGTAACCTATGTTGGACCACTGTGTGATCTTTAAGAATTAGGTACAACAAGTCTTGTGTTTTATGCTTTGTTATGAGATGCCATACTAGAACCAGCTGGAGCCTGTATAGATTATGCAGGTCTGAACATATTTGAGGAAGCTACAATGTGACTATTTGAAGGAAACATATGAGGGAATGGAAACATGTTCTCATCAAAATTCACATATTTAGAAATAAAAATCCTCACAGAGCTGCTTACACACTTGAAACCCTTATGTTGAGGTGACACACCAATATACACACACTATTGACTTCTAAGATGTAGTTTGTGTTAATTTAATGGTCTCATTGAAGGGTAACATGCACATCTAAACACTCTAATAGACATATAGTCAGGTTGTTTGCCATAAATTGCATGAAAAGGATAGTGATATATTTTCATGGGAGCCGTTGGTAATATACTCATCAAGTACACCGAATTAGAGAAATTATGATCCCAGTAAGTAAGAGGGATGGATGAATGAGCTGTCATGGTAAGACCAATCTCAACAATGGTTCTATGTTTTCTTTCAACATAACCATTTTGATGTGAAGTATGAGGATAAGTAAGACTATGTGTAATTCCTAGTTCAGTTAAGAATTTTGTGAAAGGTCTAAACTCCCCACAAAAATCAGACTGCACAGATTTAATATTTAAATTAAATTGTGTGTGAACAAACTTGTAAAACAACGTAAATGCACCTAAAGCTTTAGTCTTTTGTTTAAGAAAGTACAACCAAGTATATCTTGTATGACCATCAACAAAAGCAATATAGTATGTGAAACCAGAATTAGAAGGTGTACGAGATGGACCCCAAATATTAATGTACACAATATTAAAAGCTTTATCATACACATTGTGAGTTAAAGGTTCATGTAATCTATGAGATTTACCAAAATTGCAAGAGGCGCAAAAAAATTCTTGTTTATTGGAATTAGCAATATTACACATTTTGAGTATATGTGCTACAGAAGAAAGATTAGCATGACCTAATCTATGATGTCATAACATGCTTGTATTACATTTATTTGGTTTAGGACTATTACATTGAGAGTTAGAATTAAACTGAATAGCAGTGTAACTAGAAATATCCAACAGATTATTGGAGTTGGAAGACACTTTAAGTGAGGTGGAAGACTCCAATGGCAAACTTGGAAAGCAGTAGAGACCACTTTTTTCTAGAACTCCTTCAACAAGAATTTGTTTAGAAGCCTGAGATTTAATGTAACATTTGTCAGCAACGAATTTAAAACTAACATTGTTATCATGAGAAAGCTTTGAGAGAGAGAGATAACAAATTTCTAGTAATATCAAGTACATATAATATATTATTAAGTACCAGTTTTGGATGTGCAATAAGTTTGGAAGAAAACAAAGTAGAGCATATAGATTTAATAGTAAGAGTGTGGCCATTACCAACATAAACTTTATTGGTCCCTGTGTATACTTTTGAGTTTTGTAAATGAAAAGAATAAGGAGTCAAGTGATGTGAAGCACCTGAATCTACAAACCAAGCTTGAGAATCAAGTTCTGCAGGTAAAGAGTACTCCTGGGTAGTAGTTGATGCCATCATTGCCACAACCTGAATAGATTGGGAGTTATCTTGAGGCTTGTCTTGGCTTGTACTCATGTTGCCACCAGAACATTCCTGAACTGTGTTGGTATTTGGAGGCACAAAGTTCTCATCAAACCGATGCCAGCAGGTTGACACGTAGGTTTATTACCAGAAGGAGGCCTAGCTCTGCCTCTGTCGGGCCCACGAGTAAACTTATTTCCTCTACTATCGTGACCAGCAAATCCACCTCTAGAATTGTCATGTCCACGACCAGTATGAACCAGATTCACTACAATGTTAGAAGTTGAGAGTTCTTGACGATATTTCTCGAGTTGCGCTTCTTAAACATATAACAATGCTTCAACATCGCAAAGGGGCGGTGAAACATGATTACCATACATCTGCATCACAAATGGATTGTACTCCTCTAGGAGGCCATCAAATATTGCATCTATTTGATCTTGATCAGTGATCGAATCACCAACATCAAGCATAGAATTCACGATAGCTTTGATGCGAAGAACGAATTCGGTGATATTGTTGTTCCCCTTTTGGTGGACTTGAGTTCAACTCTTAATTGCCGAATCCTAACCTTCATTTGTGCTGTGAAGTATTGGTGAATCTTATTCTACACTTCATAAGCATGTTTACACGTAAGCACACGAGGCAAACCAGATTCAGATATTGTAGACAAAAGCCATATAAACACAACTTGATCTTGAATGATCCAAGTTTCATATTCGTCAGAAAACGTATTAGAAATACGATCTTGCGTCGTTTTGTACTTATGTGGAATCTGCGGATTTACAATAATTCTGTGCATCTTTTGGGTCAAAATAACACCTTCAACTTGCTGATTCCAGAGGAGATAGTTGTTCTCTTGCAACTTTATCGAGAGTTTGGGTCCAAATTTGTTGTGAGATTTCCCGGAAGCAAAACCATTGGCATCTTCTTGCGATTGCGGATTATCTCTGATAATCGTTCTTGATTTTCTCCTGAATTCATTGATAAACCTTGAAAGAACTGCAACAATCTTTAACAGCAGTAACACCCTCTTAAGACCGATACATAGAAAAACACACCAATTGGGGACGAACGAATCAACACAAAACAAACGAACGGAACAAGAAAATTGAGAAAATTAGGGAAGACAAAAGCGTATAGGATCGATTCCGACGAATGATACCATAATGAAGATAAAGAAAACCATGATGTGCTTTCTACATAACCATGGTGAAAAAGGATGAAAATGGTATGTAACTGAATTAGTTACAATACCTAACTCAGTAAGAGAAGATAAAGAAGAGTTTAACAATGCACAATAATATTTTCTATATTCAGATTTTATGTTTTAATTACATTACAAGAGTTTATATAACAAGACCTAATGGACTTAGTAAACCCAATTCACAAGATAAACTTAAGTTAATTATGCTAACTTAGTCTTCTACTTCATTTGGGCTTTTATCTTTAATATGCCAATTCACTCTCTAATACCTACTTCATTTGGGCTTCTATCTTCAATATGCCAATTCACTTTCTAATACCATGTATTCTCAACTCCCCAACACAAAAGATACCATAATTACTATTTTGAATATAGTGGCACTCTTTTTTCTAATATACAAGTTACATACCAAAAACAATATACATAAAATCAGATCGTTCATTAGAATTTTTTTAAGGATGTTCAAGATAAATTATCAGACATAATTTTAAATTTGACATATTTAAATCATATAATAGATCATCATAAAAGCTTTGTCATGGTTAAGTCTTATCAAAATATGACTCATTTGTTTTGTCACATTTAAGTTATGATTAACCTATACATGATCTTCAAAAGCTTAAAACAACTTCATCGCCCATGTTATTAATTAGGCTTAAATAGTCTTTTAGTCCCTGTAAGTTAACAAGTTTTTGGTTTTCGTCCCTGAAAGTTTTTTTTTTCGGTTTAAGTCCCCACATTTCCAAAACGCTTTGGTTTTAGTCCCTACTGTGAGTTAGATGTTAAAAAAAAGGGATGTGGCAGACGGTGCTTATGTGGCAGGTCGTTTGGAATTTCTCAATAATCCAAGTGGCATTATCATTTACACATGTGGATTTGTCATTTTCCTACCACAAAATGGAACATGAAAGGTTAGTTTAGCATTCTCACTATCGTCCCTACAAAGTTAGGTTTTCAGCCATTGAAGAGTTTTCAAGGAAATTGTCAAGTAAACTTCATACATTGAAGACGACGGGACTGACCTGCAGCAAAGGCCATCGGGACTGATCAACTTCAGGTATGACATTTATACTGAACATTCATTATGGGGGAAGGATGGTTAGGGATAGTGTGGTGTATTACTTAGGTGGGGTTAAACATGAAGTAGAGATAGACCCTGATAGGTGGAGCTATTTTGAAGAAACTGGTATTGTGAAAGATATTTGCAACCTTGAGGCCACTGATTATTCTCTATGGTGGTATAACAATGTATCGGGTAAACATGCAAGGCTAATTAGTGATAGGTATGCAGCTAATATTTATGAACATGATGTTGAAACTTGTTGTAGTGTGGATTTATTTGTTGAGCATAAAGTTAATGCTAATGCTAGAAATGTGAATGATAATGCTGGAAAAGTCAATGATAATGCTGGAAATGCTGATGAAACTGTTAATGATAATGCTGCTGCCAATGCCAATGGTGCTGAAAGTGAAGGAAATGCTGATGAAACTGCCAAGGTTGATGCTAATGCTGATAATCTTGATGACAGTGATGACAATGATGACAGTGATGATAGTGATTTTAATTGTTTATCATTTGAGGACAGTGAGGAAGATAGGGCCCTTGGCAAGGATGATGGCTTTTTCTTTGCAGAGAAACCATCAAGAAGGATTAAGCAGATTGCAAGGAAACATAGGGCTACTCCAAAAAAGATAAGAAATGTTGGTGTTACTAGGGGTTCATCAAGTGGAGTTAGTGTTGAGGATGACTTGGTTGACACTAATTATTTAAGTGAAGATCTAGGCAGTAGTGATCCTGATGCATCAGATAAAGAGGTTGGACCAAATTATCCTAGGTTTAAGATGGAGGAATTGCAAAAGGATTACAAGTTCAAAGTTGGTTTGGAGTTTGTTTCCTTGCATGAATTTAAGGATGCAATAACTGAATGGTCAGTATTAAATGGAAGAGAGATAAAGTATGTGAAAAATGACAAGGTTAGAGTGAGAGTAGTTTGCAAGGGCAATTGTGGGTTTTTGGCTCTTGTTAGTAAAGTGGGGAATAAGCACACATATAGAATGAAAAAATGGTATGGTGCTCACACGTGTGGTAGGGTTTTGAACAACACCACTGCTAACTCCAAGTGGATTGCAAAGACTGTGGCGGCTAGGATGGCTTCATCTGATGGAATTAAGATTCGTGATATTGTCTCTGATATTAGGAATACTTACTCAGTAGGTATAAGTATGAACAGGGCATGGAGGGCAAGGCAAATTGCAAAAGGTTTGGTTGAAGGTGATGCAACAAAGCAATATACTCTGTTGTGGAGGTATTCTGCAGAATTAAGGAGGGTCAATGCAGGGAATACCTGCAAAATTAATGTCACCAGAGTTGGTCCCACAATTCAACCCAGATTTGGCAGCTTTTATTTTTGCTTTGATGGAGTAAAGAATGGATTCACTACTGCTTGCAGGCCATTCATTGGTGTTGATGGATGTCACCTCAAGAACAAATATGGAGGCACTTTGCTTGTTGTTGTTGGAAGGGACCCTAACGACCAATATTACCCCTTGGCTTTTGGTGTATGTGAGACTGAGACAAAGGAGTCATGGAGGTGGTTCCTGACATTGCTTTTGGAAGACATTGGACAAGACAAAAGATGGGTATTCATTTCAGACCAGCAAAAGGTACCTTATCAATTCCTTTTTTTGTTAACTTCATCCCTAAGTAATGTTTGATTTTTTAAATTCATCCCTAAGTCATGTAATTGTGTTTTGATTTGGTCCCTTATTATTTTTCTTGTAATGATTTCAAGGGCTTAATTCCAGTATTTGAAGAGATGTTTGAGAGGGTTGAGCATAGGCTTTGTCTTAGGCATTTATATGCCAATTTCAAAAAGAAGTTTAGTGGTGGCACACAAATAAGGGATTTTATGATGGCTGCAGCAAAGGCCACATACATTCAAGCATGGGAAGAAAAAATGAAAGAGTTGAAGGTATTACATCCTAAGGCTTGGGAGTGGTTGATCAAAATACCTACAAAATCATGGTGTAAGCATGCTTTCTCATTCTATCCCAAATGTGATGTGCTAATGAATAATGTATCTGAAGCATTTAATAGCACAATACTAGTTGCTAGGGATAAACCAATTTTAACCATGTGTGAATGGATAAGAAACTACCTTATGACTAGAAACTCTAACTTAAGAGAAAAAGTTGATAGTTGGGAACATAGGATAATGCCAAGACCTAGATTTAGGTTAGATAAAGAGGTAGAAAATGCTGGTAATTGGCTTCCAAACTGGTCTGGGGATACTATTTGGCAAGTTGAACATATCCATAGCAAACATAGTTTCATAGTTGACACTTCTAAAAGAACTTGTACATGTAACTTTTGAACATATCCACAGACATCTTATTGTTGTACCAACTGTGGTGGAAATGGCCACAATGCAAGAAGCTGTTCAGTTCAGGTGCAAGACCCTGAAGCTCAAAAAAGAAAGGTACCAACTTTGGTCCCTCTATTTTAATTTTATTTTTAATTTTGGTCCCCCAATTTTATTTTTAATTGTGCAACTCTGTTTGCAGAAAAAACCAAAGAAAGGTCCACAGCCTTAGGATGAACCTCCAACTCAGCAACAGCCACAGCCTCAAGATGTACCTCCAAGTTCAGTTCAGGTGCCTGACCCTCAAGCTAAAAAAAGAAAGGTATGTATTCATGCTACAGACATGAATCATGTATTCTTACTATATGTATTGATTGTGCTACTCTGTTTGCATAAAAAACCAAAGAAAGGTCCACAGCCTCAGGATGAACCTCCAACTCAGCAACAACCACAGCCTCAAGATGTACCTCCAAGTTCAGTTCAGGTGCCTGACCCTCAAGCTAAAAAAAGAAAGGTATGTATTCATGCTACATACATGAATCATGTATTCTTACTATATGTATTGATTGTGCTACTCTGTTTGCATAAAAAACCAAAGAAAGGTCCACAGCCTCAGGATGAACCTCCAACTCAGCAACAGCCACAGCCTCAAGATGTACATCCAAGTTCAGTTCAGGTGCCTGACCCTCAAGCTAAAAAAAGAAAGGTATGTATTCATGCTACAGACATGAATCATGTATTCTTACTATATGTATTGATTGTGCTACTCTGATTGCAGAAAAAACCAAAGAAAGGTCCACAGCCTCAGGATGAACCTCCAACTCAGCAACAACCACAGCCTCAAGATGTACCTCCAAGTGAACAACAACAACAGCCTCAAGATGAACCTCCTTCAGAACAACAACAACAGCAAGATACACAATGTGATATGGACCAAGACTTTGAAATGCTTGCAGCAGATCTTTGTGCAGCTTTTGATACAACACAACCTCAACCCAATCTCAATGATTTCTGTTCCAAAATTCCATCTCCACCTCAAGTTGCTAGTGACCAGCCTCCAACTGTTGAGGTTCCACCTGTAATGGCTTCACAAGGAGTTAGTGACTCACAACCAAACTATATTCTCTCTGCACCTGTTCAAGAGGTTGTTCCTACACCTAAAGAACCTGTTAATGCACTTCCTAAACAAAAGGTGAGTCTGTTATTAATGTTATTAATGTGTCTGTTTTCTGTTTTGAAAATTGGCATCTATGTATTTTCTTTGGCCTAATATATTCTGTTTCTATTGTGTTTATTGTGTCTTTCTAGGCAAAACAACCCAAACAACCCAAACAAAAGGTTGCAAGGAAGTTAGAGTTGAGGAGAAGTGATAGAACAAGGGTACTCAAGTGCAAGAAACTCAAGGGAGAAGGAAGTAGCCCTGCACAACCATGGAAACTGTAGACATATGTTTTGACTGATACAATGGACTTGTTGTTTTGTATTATGTAATTTGATTACAGTTGAACCATTATGTTTTGATTACAAATGTTGTTTTGTATTATGTTTTGATTACAAATGGTGTGCTTTATGATACAATGTTACACATTAATGTGTATTTTGATTACAGTATTTTGATTAGAAATGGTGTATTTTGATTAGAAATGGTGTATTTTGATTACAGTATTTTGCACACATATATATGTACAAGGACCAAACTCAAAAAATACTTTATTATTACAAGGACTAAAAGCAAAAACAAAAAACATAATGACAATGGGTGTATTTTGAGTTAAAGCATTGTTGTGATAAGTAATTGGTGTACTTTATGCACAATTCAAGGGAGGAGTAAGATAATTGCATACATAAACTAGCCAAAACCATAACATCTATTTCATTAATCATTTGGTACATGAACAAATGTCAAAATACATTAATTTTACAGGGACTAAAAACCAAAACCAAAAATACAGACACAAACAAATGGGATTCAGCACCATTTGTGATAAGCAAGGAAGAACCCCCATGACCCAAACAACAAAAACTTCAACAATGTCACTTTTCTTTTTTCCTTCTCCAACTTAATCTTCACTTTTTCCTTTTTTTTAACCTCAATATCCTTAACAAACTCCTTCAACATTTCAGAACACTCACAACCACTTGAAATTTTAAGATCACTGGCTGGATTTCGTTCTATTTCATCATCCCAAATGAACAACTTGCATCCAGACATTAACCCTGAGTTTTGACACTTCCAAAATCTTCTATTAGGGTTTTCAACAGTGTTTGACATAAACAATTTCATTCTTCTGTTGCAACCACAAACTGGTGCTTGAACGTGATGAGATTGTGCAGAAGAAGAAGATGTCATTGGAGACGATAGGGAAGAAAGAAGAAAGAAGAAAGCTTGAAGAAGAAAGACCACAATGTGATTCTATATTTTGGATTTGGTCCCTCTAGCATAAATAGGAAAATGACAAATCCACATGTGTAAATGATAATGCCACTTGGATTATTGAGAAATGCCAAACGACCTGCCACATAAGCACCGTCTGCCACATCCCTTTTTTTTAACGTCTAACTCACAGTAGGGACTAAAACCAAAGCGTTTTGGAAATGTGAGGACTTAAACCGGAAAAAAAAACTTTCAGGGACGAAAACCAAAAACTTGCTAACTTACAGGGACTAAAAGACTATTTAAGCCTATTAATTATTAATATATCTCAAAGATATCTTGGTCACATAGATTAAACACACTTTTAAGTTAACTAAAACTCACTATAAACACCTATATATTTGAATCCAATACCCTAAGGCTGTAATTTTAAGACAAAATTGCACTATTTATATTAACTTAGTAAAACAAATAACTCTTGAGAATCCAAATAAAGAATGAAAGGAATATCTGGTGTGATGGACAGTCTAAACACCTAGTGCAAATATAGCCTAACAAAAGAGTCTATATAGCTATAGCAAGAAACCAAAATTTTATAAAGCATATCATAGTTAAAAAAAACTTAATAGTAATTTATTTATAGAACTAAAAGACAACCGAATAACAACTCCTTCACCCCAAGGAATAAGTGTATGATTAGAACAAGTTCACAAGTCATGCAAAAACTATATAATATAATCTAGTAATCTACTATTATATTCAGTGTCACATTACAGGAAAAACAAATTTTAACTGTTTGTTTGTGTAAGCCAATATTCATATCAAATGGGTCACAAAGAATATGTAAATAATTTATTAAATAATCTTAAACTTCCGTTATCTTAAATCATTTGGGTAAATCATTAATTTCGAGTGATAAACGAACTCCTATTAAAAAATAAAGATTTAGAGAATACAGAATTATATGACTTGTATCAATACCTCTAAAAAAAAATCACTTAATAAAAGCAAATAGTTAAAGTTCAAATAAAAGACTATTTTTATTTTATGTCTAACACGTCTTCATTAACTATGTATATTTATTAGAAGAACTTAAAAATCCAAATAAATTGTCCAAACAATCCAAATTGAGAAGATATTGTGAAGCTCCTATATGAAAGATCAAAGCCTCACATTACTCAAATGGAAAGGAAAATTCACGAGCATGTGATTTACTAGCAATGACATTTTCTCTCTTATGTTCAATATATTTTTCCTTGTATTTTTTATATAAATAAAAGTGTCCTGAATATTAAAATAAGGTTTGACATGATTATAAGATAAAAAGTAGTTTTTGTGTGTTTGGAATCTAGAATTGTCTCAACTTTTTTGGAGATCCAAAGTAATTAGTCGTAGTTTAATCACGGAAAAATAAATAGAGGTCATTTCTACCTATTGTTTAATCATTATAAATATTTTATGAAGTGCTATTTAGTAATAAATTAACTATGATAAATTTGAGGTCTCATACGGTAGGTAATCTGCTGTGTACATCCTTAAAAACGGCTTTGATGTAATCAACACATGCTCAAGAATTTTTCTTAGATATTGTTTATGATAGGTAGAGTAGTGTACTATCTTTAGATATTGTTTATGATTTTCTTGTTTTCTATTGATAAAATTTGCTCTGTTTTTTTTAATGTGATTGAATACAAGTGGAGAACAAATAGTTCATTGTAGGTTGCTTCAAACACCGGCATGAAATTAATATGATTTTTTTATATGTTTCGACAGACGGAATGTGTTTTTTAAGAAAGATGCATTTGCGAATTTCTTACCAATTTATAAGAGGAAAAATCGACACTTATGCCAACAAATATTTTGGTGTATTGATAGATAAGAGGAAAAAAAACATGTATGTACGGACTTGAATGAGTTTACCCCACTTTGTGGAATTGAGTGCGAAATATTTTATTATATGAAATTATCTTCTTCAAGTAAAATGATAGAGCATTCGAAAACATGTTCTTACAATCAAAATGTTCTTCCCGAATGGTTTCTCAACACGGCTTATGTGTTTTTGTCTTGTGGATTGGATAAGACTCCTTTCAGATTCTTAGGGATGATGATAGGAGATAGTCCCAGGAAGATCTCAATGTGGAAAACTCTTTTAGACTCGTTGTTGCGGAACAAACTAGAATTTTGGAAAGGAAAGAATCTCTCTATTGCTGGCAGAATATGTCTTGAACGCTATACGAGTGTACAATTTTGCCTTCTATAAGGCCCCGATTACGGATTTGCGAGTTATTAGAACAATTATCAGCAATTTTTATGGCAAGACAATTAGGATAAAATGAGTATTCATTGGGTTAGCTGTGAAGAAGTTAGCAAGCCGAAGCATTTGGGAGGTCTAGGCATTAAAGATGTGGGAATTCTCAACAAACGTTTACTTCTCAAGTGGAAATGGAGGATAATGAACGACAAAGAGGCGATGTGGCAGAATTTGTTGTGTTACAGATACGACAATCCCATTATAAAAATTCTTATCGACAATAATTCGGTGGTGATGAAGCAAGACTCTACTTGGTGGAAGGATTTGGTCCTAATAGGCCTAAATTCCTCTCAAAATTCTGGTTTTACTAACAATTTTATTTGAAGGATTGGAGATGGCTCAGCTATACCTTTTTGGCATGTGAAATGGACGGAGAATCAGACTTTAAAAGAGGCGTATCCATCGATTTTTGAGGCAGTAGTTCGGCCAAATGCTCCAGTGGTATAATTTGGCTATTGGCAAGATGGATTATGATTTTGGGATTCAATTCAAACCAACAACTAGGGTGATTACAAGGACATTCTAAGGGAGGAAATTTTGGAACTACTAGCTGGTTACTCCCTTCGCCAGATAGTAGAGATGAATTTGTGTGGTCGGATTACGGTACATAACTGCATTGCTGATCATTTAAGATATTCTTACTCCTCAAGACCAACTTGCAAAAGGAGGTGTTTTGACGAACCCTAGAGATTTGATCTGCGTAGTGTGCTTTGGTCAAGATGAACCCTTGGATCATTTATTTAAAGCTTGTGCTATTGTTAAAAGGATTTGGGAGAAAGTTTGGTTTTAGATCGGTAGCGAATTACAAGGTACGATTCAAGAGCTAGCAGATTTTCCTAAGGAATATATGAAGGTGAATAATCCCAAAGTCATGAACTTATTAGGGACGGTTTGGTTGGCAACGGTGTGGAGCATTTGGGTTTGTCGTAATAATATCCAATTCAAAGATGTCATATTTAACTTCAATAGATATATGACAACGATTATACATAGGTCGTGGGTTTGGATGGATCTAACGATTGTACTCCTTCTTTCTCTTTTCTTGACTGGCACACCTCACCTTTAAATTGTTGTAAGGGGTAGAAGTGTTTGGTTTTTCTTTATATTATGGAACATTTATTTTGCTCACATAATTGTTTATTGAAAAAATATTTGACACTTTTGATTTCATGATACCAAAGAAAATGGTTTAGCAAGAGTCTGAAACTCATCTATAACATCCCAAAAATAATGATTCAACTTTTCGTCCACTTGCTTTATTTTTTTTTATCAAACACTAACAACCTAAATTGTAAAAATAGTTTGGGGCACCCTACTAAAAGATCAAAGACTCAAGTTGCATTTGATTAGGGAGAAAGAAAGAAAAAACCACATGAATAATATTTACATGGTAGATGGTTTTTAGTGATCTAACTTGATGATTCCACAGCAAAATAAAATACAAGGCATGCGTAGTGGTGGGGCCACCATCCAAAACGGGTCCACAAAATCAATCTACATATCAACATTTGAATTTTGGGCCCACCCTATCAGAAGCCCAAACAGGCACTACTATTTCACCCTCCATTTGTCAACTCAATCTTCCTCCTCTTTACTGTCCTGTCTTCAACATACCTCTTTCTCAATTCTCTTTTTCACTTGTACAATTTTTCATAACAAAAGAGTTGCATATATGTCACGTGGCACACGTGAGGATTCTGGTTTTTATAGTGTAGGGTAGAGTATAGGGTAGGATCTAGCTAGACTCTAGGGTTTAGATGTGGGACCAAATGATAGTATATCGTCCACTATAGACCCTAACCGTCCAAGATGTATGTATGACAACTATATTCTCTCTTTCGTAACTAAGAACATCAATTTTGACTTGCCTTTTAGAGAGGTTTGTAATGCATGCGTGACTTTATAGGACTTGTATGTACATAAAATAATGGAATTTATTCACCAAATATGAAACAAAATAGGACACTAACATTATTACGTCAATCTGCAAAGTGAGATAAATGTTATTTACTTGTGGTTGTTGTGTTTTTTTACCTTTCTTTAAAGAGAAAATGAGACGGACGTAGTTGAGTAGAGGCATGCAAATTTTTTCCTATTGAAAAATAAAAAAGGAAAGAAGAAACAAAGTTGCATGGAAGGTGGAAAAGTCCTTGGAAAGTGAAGCGTGTAATGAACAATATATGGTTAAATTGTTGGTTAATTTGTATACTAGAAAAAGGGTTAGTTGATATATACTATTTTATATACTAATTACATTGTTGGTTAATATATATTAATTACCTTAAAAAAAATTCATGTTGTAGCTTTAAATAATTTAATTTAACCATTAAATTGATAAGAATAAAAGATTAAGATTTGTTGTCATAATATCTTAATGTCAATTGATCATATTTTATATATATATATATATATATATATATATATATATATATATATATATATATATATATATATAAATTTACAAAGCGCGACATACAAAATTTTAAGACCCCGTTATTTTAAGTCCTAGACCGTAGATCTAGTTGCTTTGACCCAATACCATCCTGCATGAAGGGATATTGACTTTTTTTCTTTACCATATAATAAATAAGTTTAAAGGTAGTGTAAGACAACTTTCCACGTATAACCAAAACCAATCAAAATGTCTATAATTGTCATGTAATATCAGTATTTTTTAAATAAAAAATATGTTATATTTTTATACATGATTGTGATTGGTTGACAATATAAAATATTTTACAATATTGTCAATACATTTCTTTTTTTCTCTTAATAAATATGATGTTTGTGTGATCGCATATCATAATTTTAAAACCAAATAAAGATGACCCTTTTTTTTTCAACATTTATATAAAATAAATTCACATGCCCTATTTGGTCAATTTATAATTTCTCAATATTTAGTCTTTTCTTTTGAATTTAATTTTTTTTTTGAATTTAAGTGTTTTTATTTGTAGATATATTTCTTGAGATCTTTTTGTTGCGGTAGAAGAAATAGAGATTTTATTAACATATGTTTCGTGACATTTACCTACATTGCATAGTAGAAATATTATTACAAGTAACGTTGATATTTTTTTCATTCAAGAATCCAAATTACAACTTGTTGATTCTTTATTGTGGTATTTGGAACTTCGTAGAAATAGGCTGGTCTTTTAGTTGTTCTCGAGGTTTTCGGGTGACATTATTATTTTATGGAAAGTGGATTTTGTAAAAACTATTATTTCCTTCAAAGGTGAGGGGTATTTGGGGATCAATGTGATTTGGAATTATGAAATTTATTATTTGATCAATGTGTATTCAGCTTGCGATCGTGTTTCGAAAAGGAAACTTTGGAAAGAATTATTAGAACTGAAGAATAGATGGAAGAATGTCGCCTGAATTATAGGAGGAGATTTTAATGATGTTTCTCATTCTTCTGAGAGAAAATATAGAGTCAGTAGTTCCATAAGGGCAAAGCTAAGGGATTTTCAGGAATTCATCTTCAAATCGAGTTTATTGGATCTTCCTATTTCGGGTAAAAAATAAACTTTGTTTAGTGGAGACGGTTTATCCATGAGAAGAATTGACAGATTCTTGATAGACAATTTGATCACTAACAAATTGGGACTGTGTTATCCTTAAATTTCGACGCTAGCGATTAATGAGGTTATCTTGGCTTAGTAAGAGACTTTGCTGGTGATGAGTCAAAAGTAAGGTTTTTTCGACTTAACCAATTAAGAGTAAGAGTCAAAGCGAACTACCTACAAGTTTCATACTTAGTGAAAATTCTAAGTTTGGAACATTTTATAAGTGTTGAGGGGATTCGACCAAGCATATGTTCGATGAAGGTGACAGTTACCAAGGGTCTTACACGTTCATTCTTGGAGGGAAAATGTGAAGTTTTTAATCCAAAGACAGGGACAAGTGGCGCAAGATGAAGCTTCTTCAGTGCATGATGGGACAAGTGTCACCATCTTAGGACAGTTGTAAGGGAAACCTTCGAAAGCGTTACTTTGTAATGTATATAAATAGCTTAGTCTAGTGTTAGAATAAATGTGTGGAAATCATATGTACTAGTAACTCCGTAGACTCAAAGTATATGCGTGTAGTAAAACGAGTGCAATGAGAATGTACGTGATTGAAACACTACCACCAATTTATCTTTTATGTCAAATTTATCTTCAAGTTATTTACTATTGAAGTCGTTTATCTTTACAAAGCCTTTATTTTAAGCACTTTACATTTTAAAGCCATTTATCTTTTCAGCAATTTACTGTCTTTCCTTTTATATTTTCAGCAATTTAACATTCCTCGCCTTGCCTTTAAATTTCATTTAAGTTTCAATCCTTGCCTTTATTTTCCTTTAAAATTCTCAGCCTTGTCTTTACTTTGATTTATCTTAAAAGCCTTTGTCTTTTACTTTGTTTTCCTTTTAAAACCAAATCTGAGTCTCGTTGAGAGATTCAAGAACTCATTTTTCTTTCCCAAAAACGTGATATATCAACATCACCATTCTTCTTCAATTTAGCACATGTTCTAGGATCAATATGGTCGATCCTGTGAGTAACTGAGGGTATTTTTTGTATCTTCAGAGGACCAGCGGTTGTTTACCAATTTTGGGGGTAAACAAATTGGCACGCCTAGTGGGACAGTGCTAAGTTGAAAGCGTTTTTTTAGGAGTGTTTATAACTTCTCCTTTTTTCGTAACGTTTATTTTGTAACTTCCATGTTTTGTAACTTCCTTTACGTGGACGGTCTGGTAGAAGGAACAATTACCTTTATTGTATGCATTTGAGAAGTGGCAAAGTAGCCAGTACAGACCATTATATCCCTAAAAGAAGAAACACAAGAAGGATGGCTTCTGGCCAAGGAAACTCAAGTGACCCAATACCTGCAACGAGTGGGTAGAATCCTCAAGTGAGTAGTTCAAATGTTCGTACGACGAACACACAAGGTGGACCAAGGAATGTGGCCATCCTAACCTCCAATCCTTCTACGGGAGCCGCGACCATATCAATTGTGACGTCAAAGCAGGCCCCTTCGACGGGATTAGGAGACACAATTAACAGATATTATACACAGCTAATGTTGGAGTATATTGGGCCAAATACTCAAACTCCACCACCAAGTATGGCTGCATTTCGACCACAAATATCTACATCACTTTCTCAGGCATATCCTAGACTCTTTGGTACCTCAACTACCATGGCAAGATTGAGAAATGCTCCCTCAATATATTCAGACAATGTTATTTCTTCACCATTGCAGGAATCCGGATCTGCAATAAATACGAGGAGGAATAACCAGACTGGTTCCATGGGGCATTCGACTCAGAGTCATGCTTTGACAAATGATTCTGTGACCAATCTAATATAACAGATGGATGAAAGTAACATGCAAATGGTGCATACTTTGTCCCAAACTATGGGAGAAATTTTCCAGCCTTTGATCCAGAATACAACTTAGACAAGTCAACAAATGGTGTCTCAAATGGTGCGCATAGCAGAGTTCATTGGGGTACCAGGACTAGTTCGACAACCTCATCACTTTCTAGAAGTAAGAGAAGTTATGCATCCATTGGATCAAGAAAATTCACCTGTGGTCGAACAAGTGGATGTCGAACCCATTAGAGGTCAGAGACAAGAACCAATGGAAGAGGAACCAAGAGTGAGATTGGTGAATAGACATCAAGATGTAGACCACGTAGTGCAACAAGTTCGACAAAATAATCTAGCAGCAGAGAACAACTTGGCGGCTCTTGTCGAATGAATAATGGCTCGAAGTGGAATCAATACTGGTTTTGTTAGGCCAAACTTCACTTCACTAATAGTGGAATATATACTCCAATCCGAGTTGCCCCCTAGGACGAAGGTTCCCAAATTTACTAAGTTCTCAGGGGATACAACTGAATCTATAGTCAAACATATGGCACGATGCATGATAGAGGTTGGGGAGATTGCTAAAAATGAAATTCTGAGAATTAAATACTTCCCTATCTCCCTTACCAAGAATGCCTTCACTTGGTTCGATATGTAATTGGACTCAATTAGAGTGTTTGTTCCACGAGCAATTCTACATGGTTCAGACTAAGATTAATTTGAAAGAATTAGCCAGTGTGAAACGGAAGTTTAATGAGTCCATAGATGATTACTTGAACAATTTCGACTACTTAAAGCAAGATGCTTCACTCAAGTACCTGAACGTGAATTGCTCGAAATGGCTACTAGCGGCCTAGACTATTCAATCAGGAAGAAGCTGGATACCCAGTACTTGAGACATAGGGTCCAATTATCAGATCGAGTTCGACAGCTTGAACGTCTGAAAGACGAGAAAGCTAGGGCGAACAAACACAAAACGATAGCATATGTCGAATATCAATATGAGGTTGAGAACGTCTACGATGAGACTCTGCCTCTAGATGATAATGAGATAGACTTAGCTGAGCTTAAGCAGGGTCCTCCTTATTCCTGCAAACTATTAGTTCCTTCAAATGGAAAAAATCCTTCTGAAGTCGAAAAGAACGATAGATTTCCAAAGAAAACATATACTTTCGACGTCACCAAGTGTGACAAAATCTTTGATTTATTAGTTAAGGATGGACAAATATTGGTCCCTCCTGGTGCTAAAACACTACCTTTAGATCAAATAAATAAAAGAGGTTTTTGCAAATACCATAATTATTTGGGTCATAAAACTTCTCAATGTTTTCCTTTTAGGGATCTGGTGAAAAATGCAATCCAGGATGGAAGACTCAAGTTCGGAGACAAGCCAAAGGCGCAGATGAAAATTGATACTGATCCTCTTCAGATGGCTGAGGCAAATTACTCTAAAACTTTTACTGTAAAGTGGGTGGATGTCGTTGAGCAAACTACTAATGACACTGAAAGTCCTGATCCATTCGAAGATGTAGATGAACCTGTGGTGGTGGAGGTCACTGAGAACCTCAACATTGAAGCCACGATATTCAAGGCTAGTCAGGAGCTGGCCGGTGAGCAATGGGAACATCTGATATGCAAGGCCGCAGAGGGATTCTTGAAGACATCATCAGAGGTCGAAAGGTTCACGTGGGGGTTACCATTGTCCCCCATGAGGAGATTGAAGAGTCAAGCCTCCCACTCATTACTAAAGAAGTTGCTGAAAGTTTCACAAAGAAGGATAAGGTCGCTGATTTCCTGGAGTTGGACTTCTCCAAGATGGAGCTCAAGGATGAAGTTAATGTTGACATGGTCGAACTAACAGATGACCAGATACTAAAAGTGGATCATTCTGCAGGCCAGAAGGACCACTATGCAAAGGCTTATCCTAAAGAGGGTGAGACTATTGTTGATTTCTTGCAGAGATGTCAAAACAAGAAGTCACAAGTGATACTCTATCCAAGGTGTAGTTCCATCTTTGACAAAAAGGCCACTCGAAGTCTTCAGCAGTCGAACAGGATGCATAGGGGGAAAAAGGAAAAATTTACCCGAAAGCATGCCTATTTTGACCCAAGGCGAGCTAACCCCTATCAATAAAGGGCCATACCTCAGGCTCTCAGGTCCAAACAACCCTCATTTAAGCCAAGTGGAGAAGTCCCCACTGACAAGTGGTTTAAGCATGATGAGTCAGGCAAGAGGAGAGGATATAAATGGGGAAAGTTTGAAGTTGAAAGAGGACCCTCGATGGGGTATACAAAGGAGTTTGAGACCTCTAATAAAGCTTCTTATGTATTTGAGAATTATAAAGGTAATAATCCTATGTCCAGGTTGCAATAGAGTAGGGAGCAGCGCATAAGGAAGGCTCAGAGGGAAGCCTCCAAAGGTAATTATGCTAAATCCAGCACAAGTGTCCTTTGTGGAGCTAGGGACAATCTCATAGTGAGTAATAAGGTGCCTGCACGACACAAAGGACCATCGTTCAGAAACAAAGGGGATGATATTAAAGCAGAGATAAAAGCTGAGTTGAAGGTTGTCGAAGATGAAGAAATGACAAAGAACTTCAACTGTGAATCTGAGGCTTCTTTAGATATGTTGGTCAATGTGGTTTCAGTAATTCCCAGAGAATACGACCGTATCACTGAAGTTGAGAATCTGGATGCTAATACTGACGCAGAAATGGCAGCACACCAACCAGTGTGCTACTATGTGATGAATAACAGTTGTATCAAAGAACAGAACGCTTTCTTCGAGAGAACCACTGAGGCCATGAGGGGGCGCCTAAAACCCCTATACATTACTGGAAAAGTAGAAAATGTTGCCATCAAAAAGATTCTGGTTGATTGTGGCGCTACAATAAATATAATGCCACATTTCTTGCTGCCTAGGATTGGCAAGTTCGACACTGACCTCAATTCTCACAACTTGGTCTTGTCGAACTATGAAGGTAAAAATGGACCTACTATGGTGGTCCTTTAGGTTGATTTTATTGTTGGGACAATCACAAGGCCCACCCTCTTTATGGTGGTAGAAAGTAAAGCCAATTATAACCTCCTGTTAGGGAGAGAATGGATTCATGGAATATGAGCAGTGCCATCTTCTATGCACCAAAGGGTCACCATATGGACGTTAGACTGTATAGTCGAGAACATCGAAGCTAATCAAAGGTACTTTAAAGTACCAGTGAATCACGTAGAAGGTGTGGAGTTTGATAAGAATCTAGCGTACATAGGTCCATGTGCACCTGCAGGATTCAAATTCACACCAGATGATCACGCATACTGCACTTTAAACCTCCATCCCATCGAAGGATTCCTATAGGACAAATAAGTCGTACAAGAGCCAGGAAATTTCCAACCTTATTTCCCTGAAACTGAAATCTGGCCTACAGGCTGGGGAAGTGATGGTAGTAATAATGACTGACTTCGACGCCTTAAAATGAATTTCAGCTTATGGGGCCGAAACAAGGATACAGGCGGTCTTAGAGGTCGTAGGGAATGATATGGCTGTAGAGGCCATTACCAAATTTGTTGAAGAGATCCATACGAGGGATTTCGACCAAGAGCCCTCAGAAAAGGCTCAACAAGATCCAGACCAGTGGCTTGATGCAATTTATGATAATGAGCCTTTGGGATTTGTAAAAGATCCTTTGTCAGAAAGTACCAAAATGTTTCCCCAGGATCCTCTAGAAGAGATAACCTGGGAGAAGGGGAGTTGAAAAGGCCTACATATATTAGTGCTAGCCTTGAACCAAAACTTAAGAAAAAAGTGGTCCACCTACTGAAAGAATTCAAAGACTGCTTTGCATGGGACTACAATGAAATTCCTGGTTTAGAAAGAGAGCTCGTCGAACATAAGCTACCAATCAAAACTAGGAAGAAGCCTGTCAAACAAAATCCAAGACAGTTCGCCCCAACAATCCTCACGAAAATCAAAGAGGAGATTGAAAGATTGCTTCGATGCAAATTCATTCGTACGGCTAGATATGTTGAATGGTTAGCAAACATTGTGTCAATCATTAAAATGAATGGTTCTTTAAGGGTGTGCATGTTTATTATTTAGATTAGAAAATATGTTAAATATTCAAAAAAAATCTAAAGGTGGGATTTGAACCTACCCCTTTTCTCTCAATCCTTCAACTACTAACCACTAGGCAACAAAATTCATGCTAAAATATTGTTTCTTTTAATTGATTTTAATACATATGTTTTATTTTTAACCTTTAATTGATTTTAATATATTTTTATTTTTTAATGTTATATATATATATATATATATATATATATATATATATATATATATATTGTAACAATTTTAATTTATTAAAATGCTACAATTATTAATTTTTCAAATTAGTATATGTTTACCTTTGTTTTTTTAGTGTATTTTAATTTCAGTTTTTACCTTTAATTTTTCAAATTAGTGTATTTTTACCTTTTATTTTTTACTACTTTATATAATTTAGTTACAAATTATTTAAACTAAATTATTAAATTTGGCTACAATATTTATTAATTTAGAAATTAATAAACTAATCTATTTCAAAATTATTTTAACATTAGTTTATTAATAATTCCAATTTATAATTTATATTAATAATTTTTAATTTAGTTTAATTTAATTTATTATTAGCATATTAATAATGGAAAAATTATTAGCATATTAATAATTGAAATTAAGTTATAGTATAATATATAAATCAAATTAATAAACTAAAATAGTTTAATTAAATTAGTAAATATTAATCAAATTAGTTTGTAAAACGTTAATACAAATTAATATTTTTGAAACTAAATTATTTAAGTTATTACGTTAATACTAGTCAATATTTTTTAACTAAATTATTAATATTGGTCTCAAATAAAAATTATTAAATTTAAAATTCTAGCATTATTAAAAGTTATTAAATATTAAATATAGTTTAATAATATTGTATATAAAATATTAAGTATTTTAAATATATAATAAAAGTTATTATAAATAAAAGTTATAGACCAAAAATACGCTTTAAGATAAATTAGAGTGAGCACCTTGGATTCGGTTGGACTCTAGTAAAATAAGTTATGTCTAAGCATGAAAGGATCACCGCAGAGCGTGAAGTTAACACGGTATGGAAACGATATTAACAGTACAATATGAGAAAGTGATAGCGAAATGTATTTTTGGACGAGTCTACAATGGAATTGTTAAGTTATTGTTGAGACTAAAGTTAAGGAAGTGTAAGCAATGATGGTTAGCTCATTAGGACTCTGGTGGTATGATTACTATATGTGTGGAATCGTATGTTGTTATGATTGTAACTTTGGACGTGATTGGAATGAGTTTGGAAGGTTTAGGTAACAATGAAAAACCATAATTGTGCTTATGCGTTTGGAGTAATCGGTTACCCTCTGGGTAGTAACCAGTTACAAAATTGTGTTTCTAAAATCTCCTTTACCTACTGGAAGTCCATGATTGCACTAAGTAATCGGTTATCCTCCTAGTAGTGACCGGTTATCATCGTTAAGTTTTGAAAATTTAATTTTTCTAAGATGCATACGTTTGGACTTGGATGCCCGATTGAAGCGTTCTTGGTACCGATAGAAAGCCGTGGACACTCTCTATGCGCTGGTTAGTAGAGGGTAAGAGAACCCTGATTAATATGTAAGCAGAGACAGTGAGGTTCTTCAGAGGAGTGCATTGCCTTAGTTTTCAGGTTTAAGGGGAAAACTCTTGTGTGTGTAAATGATCGAAGTATTTGGAAATTATCTCAATAGGATTAAGAATGTTGTTGTTGTTGTGGTTTTATTTATCTCCAAGTAATTAGAGAGAGAGAGAGAGGACAAAGTTGTATACTAGACACGAGATGTCCATTGTTTTATTTTACCCGATAAGGATTGTGTGTTGGATTTTGTTTACGGATGAACCAAGTGTTAGCTTGTAGCTAAAACCCTTTTTGGTGTCATCATTGTCGTTTTACTATTAACATAGTTGTACGAGTGGAATCGAATGTTTTCGTTGAATATTCGTGTTGTGACCGTAACAGAATGGTAGTTTTACTTTATCGCTTATCAGAGTGTGTGATTTGCATGTCGTGTCTCGTTCTGTATTACCTCGAGTTGTGAACGGTGGGCGTTTGTTGCACATGTTTAAAAACCGCGAATGAGAATCATCTTGCAAGTTTGTGTTGACCGGGTTGGTAATTTTGAGTTGGATTGTTTGTTAATAAGAAGAGCAAGTTCAGTTGTGTTCGACTGCTTAGCCTTGGATAGGTAATCGATTGACACATGACTTTGTGGAGGACTTTAGAGAACCGTGCTTTCTGAACTACAAGTTTGTTTTGGCTTCCATTCGAAGTACCAGAGGATACAATGTTGGACCTTCTTTTAAGCATGATTGGTAGACAGTAAATGATCTGAATAATTGGAGTGTCGTCGTTGCGACTATTGAGGAATTAAATTGCAAAGTTATATGAGGATCATGAAGTGTTGATCCTTCAGGAAATATTTTGGTAGTTGAATTATTGTGTGGATTAGAGATGAACTATTGGTCAGTTTTAGTATCGTTGATTCTTAACATTAGTTATGGATTCCATAAGAGTAATACCAGATGTGTGCAACTGAGTCGCACTCGGAGATATGGATTTTAAGTTACCCTTCTAGGTAAGAGTGAGAGATGAATGTTCTGAAGTTAAACGTGTAAGTTGGATTTGTCGCTCCCGGGATTTTCATCCTAGTACAAACGCGAAAGTGGCGCGGAAAGGTTAGAGTCGCCAGCCAGACATTTTTATCCCGAAAGAATGAGAAAGGTAATGTTGCACAAACCTGAGGAAGAAGGAAAGGACAAGGCCTTGCGAACCAAATATCTGAGTTCGGGAGTCGGTTACGAACTGGGAAGGTATTAGCACCCCAGATCGTCCGTCGTACCCGACGGGATCCACGCTTGCTAGTTTGTTTCAAAGGGTGAGAAATAAGAATGCTGCTGAATAAATCGCTAACTGGAAACTGGAATGAGAAATGAGAAAGGAATAAGAAAAGAGAATAAAAGGGGAAATGTAGGGAAAATAAAGAATGTGCTCGAACGGGCCCTACCCCGCTGCCTACGTACCTCATCGGGATAATGAGGATCAGAGTCGACGTAGTTCGCCTAACCTAGGCGGGAACTATTTGTTTGTGTTTTTTTACAGCTGGAACCGCGTATGTCTATGCTCAGGTGTTGCAGGCTCGTCTGGTACGAGTGCGTTTACCGTCTTGCATGCGAGACAAGTCGTCGCGAGTTCGCGTTGTGAATGAATGAGATGAGAAGAGAAGTTCCCGCAGGATAGTCGCTTGTTATTTGTTTTTGGCTTTTATGAGAAGTGTTTTGAATTTGTTTGTGAACTGTCTTGTACTAAGACCTATCCATCGCGGGAAGTATTTACACCTCGCCCCGAAACAGGACGCGTATAAACACTCCGCAACAAAGTCTCGTGTCGTACAAGATTGTTCGGTTTTTATTAAGTGTTTTATTGCTTTTCTTTATGAGATGAGAAAGAATGACTCAAGTTGCAAAAAGGACAAACTAAGGGGACTAAGACACAACCCTAATTGTATTTGTTTATTTACAAGAGAGGTCCTATGGTTAATGAGGTTTTCTAATCCTAATGAGAAAAGGAAAAGAAGAAAAGAGAGCTTAGAAACTAACTTACTTCCTAAGGAAGTTAAGTTGTCTCTAAAAGAAAGGAAAAACCTATAAGCAAAGCACAAAGTGCTAAGGAAAACAAAATTAAAAGGCATTAGAGATAGGAATGAAGTAATGCTTACCTCAATCTTCCCCCCTACAAAACAAAAGTTAGCATGACAATGCATATTGAAAGTAAAATCGAAGCATGAAAGCGATTAAGCACCATAAACGTCCTAGAATGGAACTAGGTTCAAAATAAGACCTAAGTCTAAAGGTGAAGGTACCTAAAGGTTACATGACTTCTAAAGTCAGTAGCTACATGCTATAGGTCCCTAAGTATGCTAGGATACCTCACAAGATCAAACTATGTCAAACTATGTACAAAAAGTTCACATAAATTCACCTAAATGCAAGTTAGGGTTTATGGATGAAGTATGAATGCATATGGCTTACAAGCATGAATTAATACATGAAATGAACATCAAAGTCAGTAGTGAATGCTCATAAATATGTGTGAATGAATATACAATCATGGATGCAATGGATTAGGCATATGGAGCAATGAGAAGAAGATATGAGAAGAAACGAACAACAATCGCATAAGATCACAAATGACGAAAGTTAAAGATGAATGGCATGTGAATATGCATGAAATGATTATGGGTCAGTAGCATACAAGGCATGAGATGCAATGAGAATTCATGAATAGGCATTAATGATTTGCACATAATTCAAGTTAACAATTAGAGGAGAAAAGAAGCTAGTTTATGTTAAAGTTAATTCACATAAGTATGCACTTTGAAACACTAAAACAAACCAAATGAGTATGGTTCAAAAAAAAGTGGCCTATAACTGGAATTAAGGACCTAAGAGTGACCTATAATTAACTCCTAAAAGTTACCAAAAATTATTTCAAGCAAATGGCATGAATGCCTTCTTAACATTTAGGATATGGAGCAAATACACACATGAATCAACCTAGGATCTAGGTGACATGGAAAAATAGCAAAAAGCCTTTAAAAAATATGAAATTAAATCCCTGGCATAATAAAGTCATTATCTCACATTGTCCAAAAGGATTCCACAAAATTATGCACCAAAGTGCCAAAACAATTACTTGACTAGCAAGGTAGTAATGAATGATCACCCAAAAACAACTCCACAAAGTGGATCAAAAAGGGCACTAAAAAATATGAAAAAAATTCCTAATGAGCATCAAAATGTCACAAATTACAGTGATTAATCATATACAAAAAATAGGTTTCACACCTATGGGGAAAAATTGTTTTTGGTACCTTATGTCAAAACACTCTTTTTTGGGACAGCTTATGATCAAAAATCCAAATAAAATATTAAAACCACCCAAATCTGGAAATAAAAAATATGAAAAATTAATTAAGAGGATGAGGATCACTCATGAATTTTTCCAGAATTTTATCTCACCTAAAACTATTTTTAATAAATGCGACGAAACGGGCGAAAAAGTGAATCTTAAGGGGAAGTGAAAGGAAGCGATCCTAATGGTTCCTAACCTAATCCCTAAGTTCCGAAATCGATACATATCATCAAAAATCACAAATATAACCAATGCCTCAGGTGGGAGGGCTCAGTATGCACCTTAAATTATATGATCCTAGACCGCATACGACTAAAATGATGCTTAAAGTCGAAAAAGCTCGAAATCACTTACTTGATAGAAGTACCGATTCTTCACGCAAAAGAAATCCGAAAAAAACCTCAAGCAAGGTCTTGTAGCCTCCTATGAGCAAAATAAATGCTCATCATCCGTAATCACTTTATGAAGCTTGGCCATAATCGAAATCGATTCTTATTGATAGAAAACGCTCATGAACATTCATATCACAAGTTAATCCAAATATTAGTTCACAACCAATAATTAAAATTAACCCCAAAATTCTAATTAAAAATTACAAGAAGAAAAAAAAGAAAAAATGGACTAAAATATAAATCCACAAAAAAATGATTTTGACAAGAAAATTAATTGACAAAGAACTTTTTCAAGTAAATCCATTAACCAAAATTTCAAAAAAATAAAGAAACAGGGGTGTAAATTGAAAGAAGGGGATTATGAGTAGAAGTTCCATGGGTCTAAGCCCAACCCAAGAGGTAGAATCCGCAGGAGAGGGTGAGGAAGCAATTTGGTGGGTGCAGATAGTAATCTGGTGGTGCTCAGGCCCAATTCATGTAGGACTCGCATGGGAGGTGGATTAGAAATTAGAGTGGCGTGAAAAGCGAATCCATGGATATTCAGCCCAATCCATGTTGGTTCATGACCTAATAACTTAAGAAACCAACTCACGTTCTTTACCTTCCAAAAAGAAACATTCGCCGCTACCTTTGCTCCTCACCGAACTCACAATGTCGTAAACCGCCGTTCATTCTCAAATGTTACTCGCCGGAAAAAAAGAATTCATGGTGTCGCCGGTAAACATAAGCCATCTCCTCACTCCGTTTCAACTTCATCTCCATCGTTAGTTCCGCACCGTTTCAAGCTCAAGGTCAGACGAACACAGAGCCGTCGCAGTTCATCACTACACCATACTCTCTCCAACTCTCACTGTTTCTTTCTTCGATTTTTACTCCTCAAACGTAAACCTCGCCATCAACGACAATCATCGGCCGTCGGAAACAAGAAACCATCGCCGTGAGATGTTCTCGAGCCTTGCCGTCTCTGCCTCACCATCATCTTTGTCGTCACTCCTTGTCATCATCCGATTCTCTTTTCCCCTAAAAATCGCGCGGATGACGACGATGCTTCAAGGTAAGGGTTTCGTTTTCCTCCGCCTCTTCCTCTTTGGGCGCGTATGTGATACCTCGTCTCCGATTCACCTTTTCTTCATTGTTCTGAATCCTGAGTTTCTGAGCTGATCTTGATAGGTTCTTGCTTTTCGCTATTCTGAATTGTTGTTGATGTTGATGATTCGTGCAGGTTGTTGCTGAAGGTTTTTGTTCCGATTCATGGCTTCGAATTGCCGATGCATTCTTCATCTTCTGCAGCCAAAGCTCATCGCCGCGACGTTACGGTTGATGTTGTAACAGCCCGGGCCCCTCGCAAGGCAATCCCGGCACTGCCACCTCACGATCTTCTCTACCCCCCTCACTAGTAGAGTTTTTGCCTTCCGTGGGAATCGAACCCTGTACCCTGGGGTTTAAGTACATGTTCATTCCATTCCCACTACCACTTGAGCTAGTAGCTCAAGTGGTAGTGGGAATGGAATGAACATGTACTTAAACCCCAGGGTACAGGGTTCGATTCCCACGGAAGGCAAAAACTCTACTAGTGAGGGGGGTAGAGAAGATCGTGAGGTGGCAGTGCCGGGATTGCCTTGCGAGGGGCCCGGGCTGTTACAAAAAAGGCGCCTTTTTTGTAACAGCCCGGGCCCCTCGCAAGGCAATCCCGGCACTGCCACCTCACGATCTTCTCTACCCCCCTCACTAGTAGAGTTTTTGCCTTCCGTGGGAATCGAACCCTGTACCCTGGGGTTTAAGTACATGTTCATTCCATTCCCACTACCAATTGAGCTACTAGCTCAAGTGGTAGTGGGAATGGAATGAACATGTACTTAAACCCCAGGGTACAGGGTTCGATTCCCACGGAAGGCAAAAACTCTACTAGTGAGGGGGGTAGAGAAGATCGTGAGGTGGCAGTGCCGGGATTGCCTTGCGAGGGGCCCGGGCTGTTACAGATGTCGCAAACTCCTTGGCTCGACCTTCGCAATCATCCCCTCCTGCTTCAGTTTCCAGCCCCTTTTATCATCATTTCTTCATCGCATCTCAAGACCGCATTGAAAGTCGACTCGAAACATGACCTAAAGCACTGTAAGAACTCGAATCCTTCGCTTATTTCGCTTCTCCAACTCCTTCTTCTGTTTTTTCTTTACGGATTTGTGTTGTTGTATTGGATTTGTGATTGTGATGATGAGAGTGGAATGAATGAAATTCTGAAGTTTCTTCTTATTGTTGATGATACTTGTAGGTATGTTCTTGAAGAAGTTTGATGGGGATGATTCTCAAGATTGGTTGAGGTTGATCGGTAATGATGGAGATTCTGAGATGAAGAAGTTTTGTTGAAGAATGGATCAATGAAGTTTCTGAGCTATGGCTGATTGATGAAGATTCACGGTTCCTAGTCCCGTTCTCTGTCAGTTTTTGCTGGTGAATTGATATTGTTTGTATTGATTTTTGCAGAAAGAGGCTTGAAGAAGTGTTGAAGTGTTGATGAAGTGGTTGGTTATGGATGGTGACTATGCGATTCTGGATCCATTGGAGAAAGAAATTGAATGTGGGAGATTAGAAATTGGTGAGGCTGAGAGGTTGAAGAATTGGGAAGAGAATGGAGTGGTGAAAAAAATTCAGAGGAGTGATGCTCCTGATTTATAGGAGCTGATTATCCAGATCTTTCTGGAAGATTCTCAGGTAAGAAGTCTGTTATTTTTCGGTTAGCTTGGCTGAAAATCTGTTAGCAGTCGGTTATGAATTCGATGCAGTTTCTATTAGCTTTTCGTTCTGTTATTCTGCTTTGATAGCCTTGCCTAGAAATAATGATTCTTGATTTTTATGGTTCCCCTTTGCAGGCTTACTAAGTCAGTGGCGGTACATGGTTCGAAATCGATGATTGAAGGATTTGTAACATGGAGATTGGCTAGAGCGTCGAGGACTCACAGGATAAGTAAACTACTTCTTCTGAATTTCTCTGTTACTTTCTCTGCTTCTCATCTGATAAATTCCGACATAACCGTTCTCAATCAATTAAATTATTTCTGTTGAGCTTTCCTGTTTTCTTTTTTTTGTATTTTTCTCATGAATTGTGTATAGTGAACCCCTGATAAATTATGCTGCAGTTGGTTGTAACTTCTCTCTTTTGCTTGATGACATTTCAAAACAACTTCACTTTATTTCATTAATGTAGCCTACTCATGGGTGAACCAAAGAATACATGAGGAAATGACAATGGCAGACTTTGGGTAGAACTTAGATCCTACAGCATTATAATTCCTAAAAATGATTTGAAATTAGAATGAGTTCTGGAGAATTGGGCTTGCAGTTGCAACAACATAGCAGTTGATTTATTAGTCTTAATAAATGGGCTTGAGGAAAGCAATTGAAATAAAAGAAAGCTTATATAAAAGATTGGCATTAATATAGCCTTAGCAAGAAGTTCCATTTGCATGGTTTAGTTCAAATATGGGATAATTACCATAGTAAATCTTTAAATAAACTAAAACTAATCCTTTGAATACCTAATTTAAAGATAAATCCAAATTGAATTATGAAGGGAGTTGGATTGACAAAGGAAATGAATACGGGCTAAAGATAATATTAATATTTAGTTTAATTATGTAAATTATTTCAAAAATGAAATTGAAGTGAAATGGTAATTGGATATGGACAAAGGTAAATGGAAAAAAGAATAAAGAGAAGCTGAACATATAGAATAATGGAAATTGAGGTAAAAAGATGAAAGTGGAATAGAATGATCGGGAATGGGTTATAACAATGAGAACAAAGCAATGCAGGAAATCTCGATTTCTTCCCAAAGTCTATTTCAAATTCTCTCCACAAACCCATGAACTCATGCTCTTTTTTGAACCCCTGCACAATTTTCCAAGTTAGTCACAACTCATTGAACTGTCTGAAACACGCCGTGACCATTCGGATCCAGATGAATCATTGATAAACTGAAAATTCGAACCAAACTTCACACAAGACAATGCTCAGTAAACTGATGACTTTCAACATACGGCAACCTGAACATTGAATATGTATTGTCTAAGAAGTAGACCAATGGCCCAAATAATCTTACAATTGCAATAATCTTCTGATAGTTTAACCAAAATTAGGCCAAACTCCCATCTGAATCGAAACGTAAACGAACAAACATATTTGAAGTGGCATCATTGTCCAGTGAATATTTTCCATCAGTTCACTCCCTGACAGATACAGATAAAGTAAGAAACCCTAATTTCCTTGAGCCCTGATCACATGCCTTATGAAATAATGAAATGAACTATTATGATGTTGATGATCTTGTGATAAATGCAGATGAAAGCAAAATGATACACCAGTAAAGGGGATAAATACGAGGGCAAATTTTGAGGTATTACAGCTGCCCCTATTCAATCATCTGCAAGCCTGAACGAATAATTGCAACGGCTTTTATACGTTCAAGGCAGGGAGTGATTGAATACTCGAATAAAACCTGAAAATTTGCACATTGAGGGTAATGGAAATGCCGTCCACCCATTTATTTATTTATGTATTTTTTTGATTTTGACCTCTGAATAGGTAACGGGGATAGAACCAGGTGGAATAGAATCAATGCAATCACTGTGACTGCTGAGCGAATCAAAGCCAAACCGAAGGTTCCTGTTATCGAAACAGGACTTAGCGCAACATCAACCGATTTGCGACTCAAATAAGATCAACCGATCTAACACGGAAATGTTATCAACCGATCCACCCCAGAAAGCGAGACTGTAATATCATCCGATTTACAACTCGAAGAGAAATGATATCAACCGATTCATAACTCAAATATGATCAACCGATCTAACATGGAGATGGTATCAACCGATCCATAACCAAGAAAAAACGAGAATGTAATATCATCCGATTTACAACTCGAAGAGAAATGATATCAACCGATTCATGACTCAAATAAGATCAACCGATCTAACATGGAGATGGTATCAACCGATCCATAACCAAGAAAAAACGAGAATGTAATATCATCCGATTTACAACTCGAAGAGAAATGATATCAACCGATTCATGACTCAAATAAGATCAACCGATCTAACATGGAGATGGTATCAACCGATCCATAACCAAGAAAAAAACGAGAATGTAATATCATCCGATTTACAACTCGAAGAGAAATGATATCAACCGATTCATGACTCAAATAAGATCAACCGATCTAACAGGGAGATGGTATCAACTGATCCATAACCAAGAAAAACGAGAATGTAATATCATCCGATTTACAACTCGAAGAGAAATGATATCAACCGATTCATGACTCAAATAAGATCAACCGATCTAACATGGAGATGGTATCAACCGATCCATAACCAAGAAAAAACGAGAATGTAATATCATCCGATTTACAACTCGAAGAGAAATGATATCAACCGATTCATGACTCAAATAAGATCAACCGATCTACACGAAAATGGTATCAACCGATCCATTATCTTCACACTGAAACGAGACCATTATACTTAAATGGAAACTCGAAAGGAACGGGATCGTTGTACTTAAACGAGAGCCCAAGACGCAACCGTTGTACTGAAACGGAGATGAAAAAATGAGACTGTTGTACTGAAACAAGACTCAAAGACGAGACCATTGTACTTAAATGGAGACTCGAAAGGAACGGGATCGTTGTACTTAAACGAGAGCCCAAGACGCAACCATTGTACTGAAACGGAGACGCGAACAAAATGAGACTGTTGTACTGAAACAAGACTCAACTGGGGATAACAACAAGACTTGGTAGAAGTAACCACCTTGGGAAATGAAGTTGCATTCTGTGGGGAACACTTCAATCTGATCGGAGATGTAACGGATCTTATGTAATACCTCAAAACTGGCCCATGCTGGTATACATATGTTTGGATTTATGGCGTAATGTTCCAAGGCGATGGAAATGCTACGCTTTGGAAGATGCAAATGTAATGATGATTACTGGATGCAAATGCAAATGCAAAGGGGTCTCCCGATGAGGAGAAAGCAGGTATCCCGGATAACTTGGCTGGGAAGAAACGATGATCACCGCATTGATCTGGTTGATCCTTGTGAGGAGAAGACAACTCTACAGGGAAGGCTGTCAATGATATACCGGCTCTGAACTGCCGCCATTGCCAAAAATAAATTGGACTTTGAGATTGGAGAGCCAAGACCCTGCTGGATGAGGGCTTTTCTTGAACTCTGATGGGGAAATGAAGACCTCCTGACTTGGCTGAGAACCGAAGGCATGACACTGTTGAGGAAGCAACTGCTGGGGAGGCAAGACACTCCTTATACGGCTGAGAATTGCCCCTGTCTGAAGGGAAACTTCTGCTTGGGGACGACACCAACCTTCTGTTGCCTTGCTGGGTGAAATTTCAACTTCCACATGGCTGGGGATGACAGGTGATATCAATGATAAAGCTTCCTGCTGAAGATAAAAAGCTCAAGCTGCCACTTGTTGGGGATAAGAGATAAATCCTCTCATGTTGGGAATGAGAGATGTAAGGCGTTTCATGCTGGGGATGAGAGACGATGATACCCTTCTGATCAAGAAGTAACTTTCGCTTTGCCACACAGCTGGAGAAGGGATTGTCTAATGAGACTAGCTAAGGCATTTTGATCAATGAAGCTTGCTGATGAAATAACTCTTGAAGTACTGTGCTGACAATGGCTTTGCTCCTAGCCCCGGGTTGATAGGTTGTCAACTAATCACGAGTGAACAATGGTTCTCTGAAATTTTCAACTCGCCTCCGACTAAGGTCCATCGGAAGAAGATGTCTCAAGAGGATTTTACAGAAAACATGACATACGAAATGCCTCAGTGTCTTCAAACTCTTGGAGAGATTCGTTGTATCTCGAAGTAACTGCCCCAGACTGCATGGTCTGTGAAAGAAATTTTCTTGCAAGGATCATGAAGAACCTCATATCACTGTGAGATATTCTGCCCCAATATATTGAACTCCGGATAGGTGCTTTTGATAAACCGTCTTCGGGAGAGAGTAACTTCTAGTGCTCTTGGGGTGGCCTGCCCCAGTACGAGCCTTGAAGTGATCACCTCTGAATGACTGTGCTTTGAAGAAAACACCCAGATCCATTGTTCTTTGAGAGATTGGATCTCGAAGTAATTGCCCCAGTTTGGCTAAAACTTGAATGCATGTGTCACACCCCAAATTTTACCCCTAATCGCTCATATCATATTCATCGTTCATTTCATTTAGCAGAGAAATTCCAAAAAATTTTACTTTGTTGCTTCTAACTCATTTTCAAGTTTTCTATTTAATTTTAATTTCTTTCCACTTTCAAGTTTTTTGTATATATTCAATTTATATTTCACATTTCTAACTCTTTAACTCATGTTTTAATTTTAATTTTAATTTCCTTTTTCTTATTCTATTTTTCAAGTTTCTATTTTCTTTTCAATTTCTACCTCTAATTCTTGTTTCAATTTCTACTTCTTAGTTCTTAATTCATTCTTAAATTTTGAATTTAAATTTTATTTGCAAATTTTTTTTATTATTTCCATTCTCAATTCCAATTTTATTTCCACTTTTATTTCTTCTTCCAAGTTTATATTGTTTAATTTTAGTTCCAATTTCTATTTCCAATTTCTATTCAAGTTCCAATTTAATTCCAAATTCCATTTTCAATTTTCAATATTTTAAAATCAAGTTCCAAGTCATGTTCAAGAATCAATTCCAATTTTAAAATTTCAAATTCAATCCCATGTCTATACTATCATACACATATTTCATTATTTCTCATAACTCATTCATAATGTTCAAACTTTTTTTAGTCATTTATCATTCACATAATTACATAAAATTCATTCAATATTTCATAAATTCAAGCTTTACATACATAGCCATATTCTATATCCATGTTACAATTACAAAGAAAAATGGTACAAAAACCCAGCACAAAAATACAAAAATTCAGCAGCACAAATTCAGCCCCTCAACAGCTCCATGCAGCCACCAACAACCTGCTATAGCCTCCCACTACTGCTGCAAAATTCAGGCTTTGTCTCCCTTCCTCCAACCCTTTACCTACAAGCAACAAGGACAAAAATTCAGCATCAAAACACTACACAAACAACCATATAAACACACTACTGTTACATAAAAACATACAAAAAATTCAGCCACTAAACAGCTCTCAACACAATTCAAACACACTGCAAAACACAAAAAAATCACACCAAAACAGTCCCATAAAATCAGCCTCAAAACCAACCAAAAACAGCCTCAAAAATCTCACAACAGCAAAGAATTTCAGAAGAACAGCATAGGAAGAGGAGTGATAAAGCTTACCGTTGTGGATTCGTCACCCCGATAACATTCGGGTCGGTATTGGTTCTTTTTCCCTTCACCTCTTTTCAGCTTTTGGTTCATAGATAATTTTCTTTTTTTAACTTCATTCAAATCTGCATACAAAACAAACTTTATGTTAAAACTTCAAAAAAAATAATTAAAACCATTCACACCTAAACAACAACCTCCTCTATTTTAAACAACACTTACTTCAAACCTTTTTCTGCATAAAACCATACCACAACCTGTTTTCAACAAAACCTTCACAAATCATTGTTCATTACCACTGTAAAATCCATTTGAACCACAAATCAGAAAACAAAAAAGAAGAAGAAGAGATTTCATTCAAAACCATCCTTCAACAAAATTTCCATCAAGCTTTTTTTTCAAAACAAAATAACTGAAACAGAAACGCACAAATCCAGAAACACTCAACTTACCACCTCTGATTCGTTTCGCACAAAATCCAGAAACTCGACCACCTTCAACCCGAAACTGACCTCACAGCAACCGTATCACCACCCTCTCTCACAATCACCACCAATCCGCTATCACCGAAACTTCGACCTCAAAACCTCAGCAACAACATGAAACGAGACCTGAACCGAAACCAAACCGCACCTGTTACCAAACCAGAAACAACCCCACCCGCAGCCAAAAACCTGTGAGAACCGTCGCCGAACTGGTTGAGGGGGAGGAAGATCCGAACCTGAAACATCACGAAATCAACTTCCATAGCCTCTTGTTCGAACCGCGAGCTTTACCCAGTCAAACCGCTGAAACAAGCCAACAACACCGAGCCATCTCCACTGCGACCACCTTCCGAACACAGCCACACCTCAATCACTTCCTCTCCTTCACACAGCCGAAAACACCACCTACTTTCTGTAAATCCAGTCACCGCACAAATCCGTCAACAGCCAAGACCACACCACCGTAAATCGCTAATGCCAAACGCTCAAACCACCGCCTGTGTTAAACATAAACTGTTCACCACCCTTTCATTTTTTTTCCCCTGCAAAATGAACTCACTGTTATAACTTTCATTGCCATCCTTCCATCAGCCAGCACAAACCAAACAATCGTGAATATGAATCGAGCCTGAAATTCACAGAAATAGAAAACCACTCCAAACCTGCGACCGCGGGCTCACCATCAACAAAACACAAACACAACCTCTCACAAACAGAACCGAATCATCCCGAAACAAAAAGCAAAAACCAACGGAACGCGATCCGAATCAAAGCTGAGCGAAACCAGAAACGCAACAGTTCGCCGCAACCTTCAGACTGACCCCCAGCCATCACCACCATTCTCAAAAACCATACCGCAGCAAAATCCGCCATCTTCATCTCCATAAACAACCATTGAACCTGAAACTTTGAACCACCCTAAATTAAATCACAAAGAAAAAAAAGAAGCAGAAATAAACAGAAAATCATTGAAACCAATGGGATGAGAAGCCACAAGCACAAACCTTGCCTCTTCAAACTTCTTCAACCCTTTAAACCCCTCGCCGGAAATCCGCCGTCAACCTCCATCGTCCCGCCGCGAAACCCAGCCCTCCTTCATCTTTCGAAACTGAATCACACAAACTCACAAATTGAAATCGCAAACAAGAGAGATGAGTGAGAGATGCGAGACGAAGTAAGAACACAAACCTGGAAAACCGAACACCTAACCACTGCCCAGAACCGGCCATTGCCGCAACAATACAGCACCCAAACCTGCGCAGCATCCAAAACTCACCATCCCCATCAATCTCAAGCCAACACCACCATCAACATCTTTGACACCCTCACTCCGTAAATCATTTTTTCTTCCTTAACCTTTTCACCCAAACGCAGTAAACCTTCATTTTTTTCATACTCACAAACTCAAACCCTCCATCAACACAACAAAATAACAGGAAAGTTGAAAAGAAGAGGATGATGAAAACCAAAATAAATCGTTAAACCACCGCAAGACCTCCAAACCTTGAATGCACAAACTCCCCGTCACAAACAAAGAAAAATCTCATAAACTTATCTTCATGAAACCCTTGAATCTCCAAATCACCAAAAACCACGAGAACACCATCTTCAACTCTTTTATGAAACCACCACAAAGACAACACAGCCGCAAGTCACCATCGCGACCCTCTTTCCGGAGCCCCTTTCACAATCTGAACCGGAAAACCCACCTCCGCGCGCTACCACCACTCAAAGCCGATACCACTTTTCACGAAACCACCCAAACATTGTCAAACATCGCGAGCCACCGTGAGACGCGATCCGGGAGCTGAAGACACAGTGAGTGCGAGTTTGAGAGATAAACAGAAATAAAACAGAGAGAGAACTGAGGCGGAGAAATTCGGTGAGGAAACTGAGCGAATCCGTGAGTGAGAAGCAGAGTCGCCGCCGTTAGCTTTTGAGGGTTGGTTTTCTGATTTTTTTTTTCACGATCTGTTCATTCTAATATGATTATTGTGTTTCAGGGGAGGGTATTTTCACTGCATTTTCTGCGTTTCTGATTGTTGGGTTTAGAAAATAAATAAAACCTTCTTTTATTATTTGAAGTTTAATTTAGTTTGTTTTTTAAAATAAAAAAAAAGGAAAAATCTTGTTATTTGTTTTCACTAAGTTGCGGCATTTATCCCCTCTGTTTTACATTTTCCTCTAGTCTTAAATCATTGTTTAATAATACTGAGTTTGTTTCTTTTTTATTTATTATTATATATACTCCATTTTTGTATTTTAGTTTCCTGGTTAATATTTTGTTTACTTTAGTTAGAAAATTGTTTTAAAAGTATATACATATTTAGAGATGGGCTTAGCCCACTAATTACTTCATTTTCTTTAAACAACAGCATCTTGTATCGTTACCCCCCTTTTGATGGTTTATTTCTTTTTTTTTTTATTATTATTATTATTATTAGAATCTCTAGTTTTGTTTAATTTTATTTCTTGTTTTTATCTTAAAAATTATTTCTTTCATGTTTGTTCTAAAATAAAATAAAAAAAATCCAAAATTTCATGTTAAAAAAAATCTTGATAATTTTTTAGGGGCCAATGATATGACAAAAAGTCACGATAAATCGTTTCCGATTAATCGTGACCAATATGAGGCCATGTATTTATTTATTTATTTTTATTCAATTTAATTTATTCCATTTTAATTTATTCTATTTATTTCACTTTATTTATTTATTTATTATTTATTTCTCGCACTCTTAGACCATATTAACTTCATTTCAAAAATAATAAAATCCTTGGTCCAACGCCAAGTGAGTTCACATACACTTCACTCACACACGTAAGTCGGTCGTTTTACGATCGCCATCTGCACAGTTCCTTACACTGCACAGCTTTTCAATTTAAGAAGATTGTCGCACTGCGTTTGTTTTCCACCCCCGCATTCTCGATCCATATATCGAGTCATAGCCCGGTTACTAAGCCTTTTCTTTTGCCTTGCATTTCCATTTACTTTATCCAATTTTTTTTTTTTTTGCAAGTAGCAACCTATGCCTTAGACTTAGGAGCTTGCACCCTTATTTGTTTACTTTGCTTTCATTTATGCTTTTCAATCCAAAAGGGAAAGAACTCCTGCAGTTGACTTAATGTCATAGGAAGTTTAGCCATCCCTAGTTACCTTTTTGACCTTAGCCATTAAGACTTTTTATTTTACAACTTTTTGTGACTTTGCTAAAGTCACGTGAGTGTTTGCTATAACACTTACCTTCCCCCGCGAACCTTGAGCGTAACCAAGTGTTCGTTAATCCTTAGGAGAACTACGAGTGCTCTGATTCTATACCTGATACGTAGGCATCGATGCGATGTTGTTCGAGCACCATTAGAAATAAAACCTTAGGTTCCCTTAGTTTTAGCAAGCAATAAATAACAGTAATACAAATATTAACAAGAGGTTCCCGTAGGATACTGCGGATGCTAACACCTTCCCTAGGTATAACCAACCCCCGAACCTAGTTTCTCCTCATTTAGGGTTTTTACGATCTTTTTCCCTTTTCCCTTTGGATTAAATTAAAGTCGGTGGTGAACATAAATGTTTTGCGATTCAAGCTTAATCAATAGCTTGGTATCCGATTCTCACCGCGACAGAAATGGCGACTTCACTGGGGATTTCTATTTTTGAGGGTTAAGCCCACCTTGTATATTTGTATATTTGTTGTTGTATTGCTTGTTATTATTTGGATTTTTTGTTGGGTGTTCCATGTGTGGTGAGATAAGTCCTAACCCGGACTTGAGTGCAAAATAAGATAGGACGGTGGTATATTCAAGAAGGCTTGTAGGGAGTTGAGTCCCGACCAAGTTGACTTGAGACACCACCACTCAGCGGAGGCCTCCTCGGATGTAGTTTTGTTGATCGAGTTCAGTCGTGAAAACATTACTATATTCGACCTGAGAGCCATTAATGCTGAGGACCTTAGAACATTTACCCCCACTTGGCCTTTTAGGGATGTAGTGCGATGACTATGAGGGTGCAAATCCGAAATAGTTGATACGCGATACTGCACTCGGATGAGACTCTCTTGAGAATATTACTGATTACCAAGTTGAGTTGGGAAGTCGGTAATATCCGAAAGATGGGACAATGATTCTGGGAACTTTTAGAACCCGTTGTACAGGTACAAATAAACTCATAGTACATACCTTTTGGGAGGGTTGAACCTTTGACCTCATGCAAGCTTATAACCTAAGCCTTGTTTGTGTTTGTGTATTCATTGCATTCACGCATCATGAAGCATCATTTTTACCAATTTATTCAAGGAACTCAGAAACTCTATCTTTGCAAATATCATAGGTATCATCATGGACTTTGGAAGAAGAAAGACCGTCAAGTACACATTCAAAACTCCCAAACTCGAAGACCTAAGGAAATTAAGAGATTTGGTTTTGGATCAAGAAGCCTTCATGGAGAAGCATAGGAGACTTTTAGCCTTACTTAAGACTGAGTGGGACGGAAGGCTGCTCTCTGTGATGCTCCAGTTTTATGATCCTCTCTACCATTGTTTTACGTTCCCTGATTACCAATTGGCGCCTACTTTGGAAGAGTATTCATTTCTAGTGGGATCACGTGTTAAGGATGAGTTTCCATTCCCTGTTCTAGAGAAGGACCCTGAAGAAGCGGAGATTGCAAAGGCGACATATTTGAGTGTTCCGGAGGTTAAGGCAAATATGACCTACAAAGGAAAGATTTTTGGATTCCCTACAAAGTTTTTGGTAGAAAAGGCCAAGAATTTTGTTGGTGTGAAGGATATGAAAGCTTTTGAGGCGACCTTTATTCTGCTAATATATGGAGTGTTGCTTTCCCCAAACTTTGAAGACTTCGTCGACCTGAACGCCATCAAGATCTTTCTGAAGAAGAACCCGGTCCCTACTTTGCTCGGAGACACTTACCATTCCATCCGTCTGAGGAATCTCCATAAGGGAGGGATGATTACTTGTTGTGCATCATTGCTGTATGAGTGGTTTATTTCGCACTTGCCTAAGTCATCTTCATTTTGGAACCTTAAGGATGGTTTGTGGTGGTCACAAAGGATCATGTCTCTTACCCACTCTGACATTAGTTGGTACAATCGTGTTTATGATGGAGCATTAATTATTGATAGCTGTGGTGATTTTGCTAATGTGCCTCTTCTTGGCACTAAGGGAGGAATCAGCTATAATCCAGTTTTGGCTCGCCGCCAACTCGGGTATCCGTTGAGGGACAAACCTAAGAGTGTTGAAGTGGAAGGAATTTTCTTTAAGGATGACGAAGAACCAGAGCTCAAGAAACAGATTATGCAAGCTTGGAAGTGCATCCATAGGAAGGGGAGGAGTAGCTTGGGAAAGCCGAATTGTGTTTCTATGGAACCCTATCTCCAATGGGTACGAGATAGGGCAATCAGTCTGAAGATGCCTTACCCTCGCCAGGATCCTATGACCTTCAAGAAACCCATTCTAATCTTTATGGATGATGCAGAGAAGCTGAAGATTGATTTGGAGAAAGAGCTCCGAGAGAAGAATGCATGGAAGAATCGACATCAGATCATCAGTAGTGAGAATGAAGAACTTAGAAGACAACTGAAGATGAAGGAAGAAGAAGAGCTCTCCAGCAAGAAAAGGAAAGCGCAAGAGGATTTATTTTCCTCCAGCACTCAAGAGGACGCTTCTTGGAAGTCGATCGTGGATCAACTTATGCTTGAAAGGGCTCAGATGAAGGCACAAATCGAGAAGCTCAACTTGAGGCTTTTAGGAGAATCTCCTTAGGACTTTGTCTTTGTCTTTATTAAGCTTTGTTTGGGATTTTTGAAGATGTACTCAAGACTTTGTATCACCTTTTGAATTTAATGAAATCATATCCTTTTGATTATTATGTTTTCCTTGGTATTTGCAAATTGTTTCTTAAGTTCCTTGAATAAATTTCATTTTCGCATTGCACTCATACATTTGGCATTTCATTTGCATTTTTTTCATAAAACTCATTCCCGTCATCTGCTCTCCAGCTTTCACACTGAGGCTCTCACGCAAATACTACACTCGAGCTCAAGCCAGAAAGAGGATGGCTAAAAGAGACATAGAGATGGACAGAGTTAACGAAGAGCTTACTGAGATTCGTGGAGATATGGGTCAGATGATGGAAATGTTGCAGGTTATTCGAGCGAAGATGGATACCCAGCAGACTGTGGTGTCAGAAATTGTCACTGCAACGACTGAAATTATCACTGCAACGACCGAGCCTACGTCATCAGTCACTACCCCTGTGACCTGGCCTCCTTTTGGGTTTCCTCCTGGATTTTTCCCTCCTTCTCAAGGTTTTGCTTCTCAGAGTGTTATTCCTTCTTCCCAAGGCTTTGCTGCTCAAAGTTTTATTCCTTCTTCCCAAGGATTTGTTGCTCAGGGTTTTATTCCTTCTTCTCAAGGACTGGCTACTCAGGGTTTCTTCCCTCCCTCCCAAGGGTTTGCTTCTCAAAGTTTTATACCTTCTTCCCAAGGACTTGCTGCTCAGGGTTTCTTCCCTCCTTCTCAAGGTTTTGCTACTCAAAGTTTCATTCCTTCTTCCCAAGGACTTGCTGCTCAGGGTTTCTTCCCTCCGTCCCAAGGTTTAGCTTCTCAAAGTTTCGCACCTCCTTCTCAGGGCATGGCATTTCCTTTCCAAGGTTTTGTGCCTCCTCCTCAAGGATTTGCTGCTCAACAAACTGTTCCTGTGACTAATGAAGAGAATCATGCAGTTGCTAATTTTACACAAGACATTGTGCACACCCGTGCCCAACCATACTTTAATGACCATCAGGGGTATGAAGCGCCAGATATGTCTGAAAACGGAGATGAGAAACATGTGAAGATGCAAGAGAATTTTGATACCCTTGAAAAAAGGTTAAGAGCAATTGAAGGTGACCAAATCTTTGGGGCCGCTGCCAGAGAGATGTGTCTGGTGTCTGGATTGGTAATACCTCCAAAGTTCAAGATACCCACGTTTGATATGTATGAGGGTGCAACTTGTCCTAAGAACCATATTTTGATGTACTATCGAAGAATGGCGGCGCAGGTGGACAATGATAAATTAATGATCCATTGCTTCCAGGACAGTCTGAAGGGAATCTCCTCTAAATGGTATCTGACGCTTGACCAGTCGAAGATTCGCAGTTTCCAAGACTTGGCAGATGCTTTCATCCAGCAATACAAGTATAATATGGACCTTGCTCCCGATAGGAGGCAACTGTTGAGTATGTCACAAAAAAGTTCTGAATCTTTTAAAGAGTATGCTCAGAGGTGGAGAGGGACCGCTTCTCAAGTAGAGCCCCCATTGACTGAAAAGGAATTAGCTGACTGGTTTGTTGACACTGTGCGACCATAATTCTATGAGAGAATGGTGGGAAGCATAACTGCTAGTTTCTCTGATCTAGTGGCTGTGGGAATCAAGGTAGAACTCGGTTTAAAGAGTGGAAAGATGAGTGGTGCATCTGGCAGTTCCAGCAGTGGTAGTGGAAATATTGGCAAGAAATTTACCAGTAATTTCCACAAGAAGAAAGAGGGTGAGACAAATGCGATAATGACAGGTCAAAGAAGAAATCCGCTTTGGCAGAGACCTTCACCTATGGCTCAACAGCAGTATCCTCGTCAACAGCAGTATGCTCATCAACAACAGTATGCCCAACATCCTTATGTAGCGGCGGTTCAACCGTCATTTAATCCACAAGTCCCTATGTATCGGCCAACTCAAGCAGTACCGATGTATCAACAAGTGGCTCCAGTGGTTCCACCTTATCAGCCAATGCTCAACAACCCAGGCTATCAACAAGCACCCAATGCTTCAGCCTACCAGCAGAGGACTCCAGCTCCTCATCCAAATCCCAACTTTCAGAATAGAAGACCAGGTGGAAGGCCTCCTAATCCTCGAATCCCTATAACTTATACTGAGTTATATCCTTCACTGCTGAAGAAAGGTTTGGTTACTCCAAGGCCTTTGGGTCCTCCACCAAATCCGCTCCCACCAAATTACAACCCAAATGCTCACTGTTTATTCCATGAAGGTGCCCCAGGGCACGATTTGGAGGGTTGTTATGCTTTAAAGTACATAGTGAAAGATTTGATGGAGAAGAACATTCTGTCATTTGGGAATACTGGTCCGAATGTCAAAGATAATCCTTTACCCAAGCACGGGTCTATAAATGCCATTGTTGACGAGTCCGAAGAAGGTTTGATTCTCAACGCCACAGAGATCAAGACCCCGCTTCGAGACTTCCATGCAAAATTAGTGGGGGCGGGTATACTGAAGAGCTGTCATAAGAATTGTGAAGGTTGTGTTGATAGTCCAAAGGGATGTGAATTGGTCTTAAAAGATGTTCAAGTTTTGATTGATGAAGGTGTCTTACAAGTGAGCGGTCATATGAAGAAGAATGAAGTGGCAATGATTGAACCCATTTTCAACTTGCCTGAATCTGATTCTACCTGGGTGCCAGTGTTCAACCTGCCTGAATCTTCAGGAGTTCAACCTATCTTCAATACTCCAGAATCTGTGGTGCCAATTTTCAATATACCTGAGCCAAGATTTGAACAAAGGAGTAACCCTTTCCTTTATGAAGACACTAAAGCAGTTCCATGGAGGTATGATACAGGGAAAGTTCATCAGAAGATTGATAAAGCTAGTCAGAAGGAAGGTTCGAAAGTGGCAAGTGCTGACATAGCAGGTGCAGGTCGTTTGACTCGCAGTGGTCGTGTTTATACTCAGCAAGTCAATACGGCTCCGCCTAAAGAAGTCATTCCAGCTGTTGCCAACAAGGATAAAGAAGTAGTCTCGGGAGAAGAGGATGCAGAATTTCTCAGAATCATAAAGAAGAGTGATTATAAGGTTATTGATCAGCTACATCAAACGCCTTCCAAAATATCTATCCTATCACTTCTTATGCATTCTCCGGCTCATCGAAGTGCGCTTCAGAAGTTGCTAGCTCAAGCACATGTTACGCAGGACATAACAGTGAATCAGTTTGATGGAGTCATTGCCAACATCACTGCGTGTAACAACCTCAGTTTCAGTACGGAGGATCTTCCAAAGGAGGGCTTGGACCATAACCGTGCTCTCCACATATCTGTGAAATGTCAAGAGGATACTTTAGCAAGAGTTCTTGTGGATACAGGATCTTCATTAAATGTTTTGCCGAAAAGAACACTTGCTAAGTTATCTTATCAAGGGGCAGAGATGAGGCCCAGTGCACTAATTGTGAAAGCTTCTGATGGGTCAAGGAGAACCGTTATTGGAGAAGTAGACCTACCAATCTTGATTGGGCCACAGGTCTTCAAAATCACCTTCCAGGTTATGGACATCAATCCTAATTACAGTTGCTTGCTGGGAAGACCTTGGATCCATGCTGCTGGGGCAGTCACTTCTACCCTACATCAAAAGATGAAGTTTGTAGTTGATAACAAGCTGGTAACCGTGTCTGGGGAAGAAGATCTCATGGTTAGCAACCTTTCATCCTTTAGCTATATTGAGGCTGATGAAGATGCTTTGGAAACTTCTTTCCAAGCTCTTGAGATAGCCAATGCTGTCCTTTTGGAAGTAGAGGAACCAAAAGGGAAGGGTATCCCATCTTTTGCGTCGCTGAAGAGTACCATTTCCACCATTGAAGAAAGAAGCTATGAAGGTTGGGGTGATGTCATCGAGGTCAAACAGAAGCTAGATCGTTGCGGGTTGGGTTACAAACCAACTCATGTGAAGGAAGGAGCGTCAACCTCCGTTAAAGGACGTCTGAAGACCATTCAAGAGGTGTTTTCCAGTGCTGGTTATCAGGTCAATGCAATTGATGGAGGTTCTGAAGATGAAGATGTGAATCATCTAGTGTATCAGTGTGAAGAAGCCTTGGACAATTGGGAAGCAGTCGAGATCCCAGAGATTTTTCCATTGTCAAAGTAATTTGTTGTTTTTTTAAGTGTTTTCAAAGTTTCCTAGCTCTGCCCAAGGCTATGGGAGTATTTTGTAGGGCCCCTTCTCATTTTTAAAGTTATTATCAATGAAGGAATTTTGTTAAACTCTTATTTTGATCATTTACTGTTTTTCTCTCTTTTCACTTTTAAAAGAAAATGGCAATCTTTCAAAACCAATAAAAAAGTTTTTCCTCTTGCATTTCTCTATTTTCTACTTTTAATAAAAGCAAATCATTATCATATGCAGAATAAATGAAAACCCTGTTGAATCCAATGACTCTACATTCCCTCCTAACTTTGATTCGCCCATCTACCAAGCGGAAGATGAAAGTGAGGAAGATTGTGACATTCCCGAAGAACTGGCAAGATTGGTTGAGAATGAGCACACAGATCTTCAGCCACATAAGGAGCAGGTTGAGACCATCAACCTTGGCACTGATGAAGATGAGAAGGAAGTCAAGATTGGTACAACACTTGGGGCAGACATCAGAGAAAGATTGGTCAAGCTTCTCAGAGAGTATGTAGATGTGTTTGCATGGTCATATCAGGATATGCCCGGTTTAGACCCAGACATAGTGGTCCACAAGTTACCTCTTCGACCAGATTGTCCTCCCGTCAAGCAAAAGCTTCGAAGAACAAGACCAGACATGGCTCTGAAGATTCGAGAAGAGGTCAAAAGACAGTTTGATGCTGGATTCCTCGCAGTTGCAAAGTACCCTGAGTGGGTAGCTAATATTGTGCCAGTCCCTAAAAAGGATGGCAAAGTCAGAATGTGTGTGGACTATAGGGATTTAAACAAAGCCAGTCCGAAGGACGATTTCCCTCTCCCGCATATTGATACTTTGGTTGACAACACTGCTAAATTTGCTGTTTTCTCCTTCATGGATGGGTTTTCAGGATACAACCAGATCAAGATGGATCCTGACGATATTGAAAAGACTACATTCATCACACCATGGGGCACTTATTGTTACAAGGTTATGCCATTTGGTCTCAGAAATGCAGGAGCCACTTATCAGAGGGCAATGGTCACCATTTTCCATGATATGATGCATAAAGAGATAGAAGTTTATGTGGATGATATGATTGCCAAATCACAGAGTGAGGAGGATCATTTGAATCATCTTTTGAAGTTATTTGAGCGTCTCAGAAAGTTCCAACTGCGCCTGAATCCAGCTAAGTGTACTTTTGGTGTCCGATCAGGAAAGTTACTTGGTTTTATTGTTAGCCAGCAAGGTATTGAAGTAGATCCGGACAAGGTCAGAGCAATTCAAGAGATGCCAGCTCCCAAAACAGAAAAGCAAGTCAGGGGTTTCCTCGGAAGATTGAACTACATCTCCAGATTCATCTCCAACATGACTGCTACTTGTGAGCCTTTATTCAAGTTACTCCGGAAGAATCAAGCAATTGAGTGGAGTCCTGATTGTCAACTGGCTTTTGAGAAGATTAAGGTTTATCTACAAGAACCTCCTATCTTGATCCCACCTACTCCAGGGAAGCCTCTTTTCATGTACCTGACTGTACTCGAAAGATCTATGGGTTGCGTATTAGGCCAACAAGATGAGACTGGTCGTAAGGAGCACGCCATTTATTACTTAAGCAAGAAGTTCACAGACTGTGAAAGCAGATATTCGCTTTTGGAGAAAACTTGTTGTGCCTTGGCATGGGCGGCCAGACGCCTCAGGCAGTACATGATTTGTCACACTACTTTGTTGATCTCGAAAATGGATCCAATAAAGTACATCTTTGAGAAGCCTGCTTTGACTGGAAGACTCGCCCGTTGGCACATGTTGTTATCCGAATACGACATCCAATACGTAACCCAGAAGTCTATCAAGGGCAGTGTTTTGTCTGAATACCTTGCTGATCATCCTGTCGAAGATTATGAACCTTTGAAATTCGATTTCCCGGACGAAGACATTATGTTGATAAAGGACTGTGAAGTTCCAGGTCCAGATGAGGGTCCCGAGCCAGGATCTCGTTGGAAGATGATGTTTGATGGTTCCTCTAACTACATGGGGCATGGTGTGGGGGTTGTCTTGATGAACCCCGATGGCGGTTATACTCCCTTCACGGCTAGATTGTGTTTTGAATGTACAAACAACATTGCTGAGTATGAAGCGTGTGTTTTGGGTATCGAAGCTGCAATTGATACCAGAATCAAGATCCTTGATGTATATGGAGACTCAGCTTTGGTAATATACCAAGTCAAAGGTGAATGGGAGACTCGTGATGAGAAATTGATCCCATACCGTGCCCACATTGTGGAATTGATCAAATACTTTGATGAAGTCACTTTCCATCATGTTCCAAGGGCAGAAAATCAAATAGCAGACGCCTTGGCAATGTTGGCCTCTATGTTCCAAGTCAGATTTCTTAATGAAGCTCCACTCATTACAATCGAGCGAAGAACCGCACCAGCCTACTGTCTACTGGTCGAAGAAGAAACTGATGAGAAACCGTGGTTCTATGACATCAAGAACTATTTGCAGAATCAGGAGTACCCAGCTGACGCAACAAATCTAGACAAGAAGACTTTGAGAAGATTGGTGTCCAAATTCTTCCTCAGCAACAATGTGCTTTACAAGAGAAATCATGATATGTTTCTGCTCAGATGTGTGGACAAGCGCGAAGCAGACTTATTGATCAGGGAAATCCATGAAGGATCATTTGGAACACATGCCAATGGACATGCCATGTCCAGAAAGATTTTGAGAGCTGGATACTTCTGGTTGACCATGGAATCAGATTGTTTCAAGTATGCCAGGAAGTGTCATAAATGCCAGATTTATGCCGACAAGGTGCACGTACCTCCAACACTTTTGAATGTTCTGTCATCGCCTTGGCCTTTCTCAATGTGGGGCATTGACATGATAGGGGCAATTGAGCCTAAAGCTTCCAATGGTCACCGGTTTATCTTGGTCGCAATTGATTATTTCACCAAATGGGTAGAAGCAGCTTCCTACGCCAATGTGACAAAGCAAGTGGTTGCCCGTTTCATCAAGAATCAAATTATCTGCCGTTATGGAATCCCAAGCCGAATCATCACAGATAATGGGACCAATTTGAACAACAAAACAATGAAAGAGCTGTGTGAGACATTCAAGATTGAGCATCATAACTCTTCTCCGTATCGTCCGAAGATGAATGGAGCTGTTGAAGCTGCAAACAAGAACATCAAAAAGATTTTGCAGAAGATGGTAAAAACTTACAAAGATTGGCACGAGATGTTACCATATGCTTTACACGGATACAGAACATCAGTTCGCACTTCAACAGGGGCAACCCCTTTCTCTCTGGTGTATGGGATGGATGCAGTTCTCCCTATTGAAGTAGAGATACCATCTTTGAGAATCTTGATGGAAACCAAACTGGAGGAAGCTGAGTGGGTCCAGAACAGGTTTGACCAACTGAACCTCATTGATGAGAAGAGAATGACCGCCATGTGCCATGGCCAGTTGTACCAGAAGCGCATCAAGAGAGCCTTTGACAAGAAAGTCCGTCTCCGAGAATTCAAAGAAGGAGATCTTGTACTCAAGAAAATCTTGCCAGTCCACAAAGACATGCGTGGAAAATGGAGTCCTAACTATGAAGGCCCATATGTTGTGAAGGTGGCATTCTCCGGAGGTTCCTTAATCCTTACAACTATGGATGGTGAACAGCTGAAACACCCGGTGAATTCTGATGCAGTCAAAAAATATTATGCCTAAATAAAACCCGATAGGTCGAAAACCAGAAATGGCGACCTAGGAAAAAATGGGTATCCCGGTGGATCAAAAACTACGAAGGAGATCCAGGCAAAAGTTAGGGAAAAAAAAATGAAAAAAAATAAGAGCTCGCTAAGTTGAAAACCCGAAAGGGCGGCTTAGGCAAAAAAGAGCGTCCCGGTGGATTGAAAACCCGAAAGGGCGGTCCAGGCAGAAGTTAGGGACAAAGGCATTTGACTGTGTCAGATGGTGTTTACCATTACTGAAGAATCATAATGAAAGATCGATCCATTTTCTCTTGTCAGAAGCAAGGCGTCGGGCAGTTTTAGTTATTAGGGACTGTAGTGGTCGTTGGATTCAATGTAGACCTTTCCCCATTGCCATTTTCAAATTGTAATTTCCCATGGAGTTTTTGCCATTGGCAAGCTACCATTCTTGAATAAAATACAAACTTTGCCTATGAATTTTGTTGTTCAAACTCTTATTTTCTTTTGTTATGCAAAATGCCATCACTTGATTACAATTTAACTCTGAAAATGACAAGTTTTTTTTTAAAAAAAAGAGGAAAGGTTTTTTTTGAAAGCATACTGAAAAACTTTCAAGTTTCTTTGACTTTGGAAAATTGAAAAAAAAACCTTCTGTTTCCCCAAGAAGCCCTGGTTTGCAACAACACTTTCATACTATTGTTACAGAAATCCCCATAGAAGTTCAAAACTGATAACACTCTTGGATGGATCCTTGGGTCAAGCATGATTTCCAAGTTCGAAGACATCTCCCCAGTGTTTTTCATATTGCTCATCTAAGTATTGGTGTTGAGAGCCTACTCCCTATTTGAGTCTTGTCAAAACTCTTTGTCTCTTTAGAGTCAACATTTGCATATCATGATCATTCGCATCATGCTCAATCATGCGCATTTGACATTAGCATGTGTCTTTCCCCAGTTGTCGTCTGTCTAACTCCAAGTCCAGATATCATTAGTGTTCAATTTGAGAATCTATTGTTGTTGGTACCCGAAGTGGTTTACCAATGTTTTTGTCCCCAGTAATCGCTGGTGTCCCCCGTGGAATTCTAATTGTGATTGGTATTTGTCTTTATGACCACCAGGTCTCCTTGAAGTCCAACTGTCATTGGCACAAATCTTTTAAGCAGGTCCTGAAACCTTTTGCTTAAATCCAAGTCAATTTGATTTTGTACATACTTGTATCTTTCTCCTGATGGTTCCTGAAGGAATTTCCAGAGGTTGGATGTTTTATCTTATTTGAAAACTCCAACATATTTTGTTGTTACTTTTTGCGTTAGCCGGTCGCTTAGAGCCGTTGATCTATCTTTGGGTGATTTGCATTCTATCCCCAATGTTAGCTGGTCGCATAGAGCCGCTACTAAATCACTGTGATTTCCTTCCTTATCCTCGGTGTCGGCAGTTACATTTGAACCTGCTAATTTACCATTTCGAATACTTTGACTACTTTGTCTTTATCATTCTTAGTGTCAACCGGTTTTTTAACTTGTTGCGCATTCACTTTGAGTGTATCTGGGCTTTCTTTTTAGTGTCAATAGGTTTCGAACCTATTGTGCTTCCACTTCGAGTATTTTTGTTGTTATTCTTGGTGTCAGTTGGTCGCATCGAGCCGCTGCGCATTCACCTTGAATAAGCTTGTTGTCATTCTCAGTGACAGTTGGTCGCATAGAGCCGCTGTGCATTCACTTTGAATGTTTATTTTGTATCATTTCTATTCTTGGTGTCAGTTGGTCGCATCGAGCCGCTGCGCATTCACCTTGAATAGGCTTGTTGTCATTCTCAGTGACAGTTGGTCGCATCGAGCCGCTGTGCATTCACTTTGAATGTTTATTTTGTTGATTATTCTTAGTGTCAGTTGACCGACAATGGCCGCTGCGCATTCACTTTGAATATTATGTTTATCATTTCCAATGACAGTTGGTCGCATCGAGCCGCTGCGCATTCACTTTGAATTTTGTGTCATTTCTATTCTTAGTGTCAGTTGGTCGCATCGAGCCGCTGCGCATTCACTTTGAATATTATGTTTATTATTTCCAGTGTCAGTTGGTCGCATCGAGCCGCTGCGCATTCACTTTGAATATTATGTTCAGTGACAGTTGGTCGCTTTGAGCCACTGCACATTTCTTTTTGGATGTTTAGTTTGTTGTATTCTTAGTGTCAGTTGGTCGCATCGAGCCGCTGCGCTTTCACTTCGAATATTTTGATTATCATTTTCAGTGACAGTTGGTCGCATCGAGCCACTGCATTTTTCCCTTTGAATGTTTATTTTGTTGTATTCTTAGTGTCAGTTGGTCGCATCGAGCCGCTGCGCATTCACTTTGAATATGTTGTTGCTTTTTATTTCTCAAGTCATTTGGTCGCATAGAGCCATTGGTCTACCACTTCGATTTATTTCCTTGTCTTATTTGTATTCTTGGTGTCAGTTGGTCGCATTGAGCCACTGTGCAGTCACTTTGAATTTTATTTTGTTTTGTCTGTGTTCGTTGATCCAACGCGTTGGATTTCCTTTTGTTCCCGTCTTTTGTTATTCTTAGTGTCAACAGTTACACTTGAACCTGTTGATTTATCACTTTGAATACTTCCCGTTTTCGTTTCTGTATCCCCAGTGTATGTCATCCCCAGTTGAGTCTTGGCTTGTGGTCGTCGATTTATTCTCATCATTCATACCATGTTCAGCATATTCATCATCATCAGCATGTTAAGTTTCCTTGCATCTCGCATATCATATCCCCGACAGGAGTCCCTCATAAGTTCATAGCATGTCTTTGCATTTAGGGGCAAAATTTTCGGTTATTTCTATATTTAAATACCTTTCACTCCGATTTTATGAGGATTGACATCACTCATTATATCCGGTAAAGTTATTTAAATAGGGGCAACTGTCACACCCCAAATTTTACCCCTAATCGCTCATATCATATTCATCGTTCATTTCATTTAGCAGAGAAATTCCAAAAAATTTTACTTTGTTGCTTCTAACTCATTTTCAAGTTTTCTATTTAATTTTAATTTCTTTCCACTTTCAAGTTTTTTGTATATATTCAATTTATATTTCACATTTCTAACTCTTTAACTCATGTTTTAATTTTAATTTTAATTTCCTTTTTCTTATTCTATTTTTCAAGTTTCTATTTTCTTTTCAATTTCTACCTCTAATTCTTGTTTCAATTTCTACTTCTTAGTTCTTAATTCATTCTTAAATTTTGAATTTAAATTTTATTTCCATTTCATTTGCAAAGTTTTTTTATTATTTCCATTCTCAATTCCAATTTTATTTCCACTTTTATTTCTTCTTCCAAGTTTATATTGTTTAATTTTAGTTCCAATTTCTATTTCCAATTTCTATTCAAGTTCCAATTTAATTCCAAATTCCATTTTCAATTTTCAATATTTTAAAATCAAGTTCCAAGTCATGTTCAAGAATCAATTCCAATTTTAAAATTTCAAATTCAATCCCATGTCTATACTATCATACACATATTTCATTATTTCTCATAACTCATTCATAATGTTCAAACTTTTTTTAGTCATTTATCATTCACATAATTACATAAAATTCATTCAATATTTCATAAATTCAAGCTTTACATACATAGCCATATTCTATATCCATGTTACAATTACAAAGAAAAATGGTACAAAAACCCAGCACAAAAATACAAAAATTCAGCAGCACAAATTCAGCCCCTCAACAGCTCCATGCAGCCACCAACAACCTGCTATAGCCTCCCACTACTGCTGCAAAATTCAGGCTTTGTCTCCCTTCCTCCAACCCTTTACCTACAAGCAACAAGGACAAAAATTCAGCATCAAAACACTACACAAACATCCATATAAACACACTACTGTTACATAAAAACATACAAAAAATTCAGCCACTAAACAGCTCTCAACACAATTCAAACACACTGCAAAACACAAAAAAATCACACCAAAACAGTCCCATAAAATCAGCCTCAAAACCAACCAAAAACAGCCTCAAAAATCTCACAACAGCAAAGAATTTCAGAAGAACAGCATAGGAAGAGGAGTGATAAAGCTTACCGTTGTGGATTCGTCACCCCGATAACATTCGGGTCGGTATTGGTTCTTTTTCCCTTCACCTCTTTTCAACTTTTGGTTCATAGATAATTTTCTTTTTTTAACTTCATTCAAATCTGCATACAAAACAAACTTTATGTTAAAACTTCAAAAAAAAATAATTAAAACCATTCACACCTAAACAACAACCTCCTCTATTTTAAACAACACTTACTTCAAACCTTTTTCTGCATAAAACCATACCACAACCTGTTTTCAACAAAACCTTCACAAATCATTGCTCATTACCACTGTAAAATCCATTTGAACCACAAATCAGAAAACAAAAAAGAAGAAGAAGAGATTTCATTCAAAACCATCCTTCAACAAAATTTCCATCAAGCTTTTTTTTCAAAACAAAATAACTGAAACAGAAACGCACAAATCCAGAAACACTCAACTTACCACCTCTGATTCGTTTCGCACAAAATCCAGAAACTCGACCACCTTCAACCTGAAACTGACCTCACAGCAACCGTATCACCACACTCTCTCACAATCACCACCAATCCGCTATCACCGAAACTTCGACCTCAAAACCTCAGCAACAACATGAAACGAGACCTGAACCGAAACCAAACCGCACCTGTTACCAAACCAGAAACAACCCCACCCGCAGCCAAAAACCTGTGAGAACCGTCGCCGAACTGGTTGAGGGGGAGGAAGATCCGAACCTGAAACATCACGAAATCAACTTCCATAGCCTCTTGTTCGAACCGCGAGCTTTACCCAGTCAAACCGCTGAAACAAGCCAACAACACCGAGCCATCTCCACTGCGACCACCTTCCGAACACAGCCACACCTCAATCACTTCCTCTCCTTCACACAGCCGAAAACACCACCTGCTTTCTGTAAATCCAGTCACCGCACAAATCCGTCAACAGCCAAGACCACACCACCGTAAATCGCTAATGCCAAACGCTCAAACCACCGCCTGTGTTAAACATAAACTGTTCACCACCCTTTCATTTTTTTTTTCCCTGCAAAATGAACTCACTGTTATAACTTTCATTGCCATCCTTCCATCAGCCAGCACAAACCAAACAATCGTGAATATTGTAACACCCTAATTTTTGCCCTAAGATTGTTTCGCATATCATCTACATTTTGCATACATACAAGATCGCACTAGCTTTTGAGTTTCTTCTCAGATGTAGGGTCTATGCTTCGCAGGGGATCACCATTGTTTTTACTTCTTTATATTTGTTTATATTTACTAATTACTAACCAAAATCCAAAAATATGTTTTAGTTCGCCTCTTCTTCTTCTTTGTGCTTTCAGGAGTTGCAGGGTTTTCAGAGGCCGACAATGATTTTATTTCAAATGTGGTTGTTCAGTTATGATCCGATTCAAATGGAAGTTTGACTTATTCTTGGTCAAACTATCAGGATATTGTTTCAATTGCAAATTATTTGTGCCGATGGTTATTTCTCAGGCTGTGCATTTTTAAAGTTCAAGTTGTGTTGTGTGCGAAGATTCTATGGTTTATTGAGCTGCGATTCATGCGAAGTTTGATCCAGATTATCTTAATTGGGTGTTCATCAATTCATCAGTTCATCAGTGGATTTATTTTCCAAGGATCAATCCAGATATAATTGAAAAGATTTAGAAAATTAAAGGTTGATGGTCGTTTCAATGGCATTTATTCAGTGGCTTGTGGTTGGTTTGATTCATCATGTGTGTGGAAAATTCAAATTTTGGTTATGAGCTTAAAATAAGAAATCACCGTTTCATCCATTATTCGATTCATACATTTTTTTTCCTAGCTACCATTTTTTTACCTCATCCATATTTCCATTGTCCAATTATTTTCTATACATCTATTTCTAACCATTGTCCATATTTCTATTTTCCATCTCCAAATATCCAATTTAATATTCATCATCATTTTAATTTTCACATTTTAATTCATTTCTCAATATCCATTTTTTTTATCACCAAAATTATCATTCACCTTTATCCCACATTTCATTTAATTCAATTACCAGAAAAAATATTATATTATATTACCATCTCTCTAATTTCCAAAATTTTCTAATTCTCATTCAGTATTCATATTCTATCCATTTCCAACTTTTATTCAAATATTCACTTTAGTCAAATTCATTTTCTTCAAATTTCTAAATTTCTATAATTCTATATCCATTTTTTTTATTTATCCACACTTTTATTCATTTTTCATAATTCCCCTATTCAAATTATCACATTAAAAAAAAACTATTATCCATTTTATATAATTCTATTCTTTTTCTTTTTCTATCCACTCTTATATTTTTTCTATCACAAAATATATACAAAAATACATAAAGCCCATTAGATTTGAAGCCCACTTTTTATTTTTATTTTTATGTAAACAAAATAAAATAAAAAAGAGAAAAAGAATATTATGAAGAAGTGTATCATGCTACAGCTAACGGAAAATCAATATTCAACTTCCATTTTGAAGCCACATCATCAACGCATAAAGTCACACTCACAAGCATCCCAAAACGCAAGGATATTGAAAGTGAAACGCGGACAAATTACACATATCATCAACAACTCCAACACACCTGAAATTATCAAAACGCAGTCAAATAACAAATGAAACGCAAGCTAAAAATTCAGCAACAATCATGCTTTCTACATGAACCAAAAACGCAAAAAAAGAGCCAAAACGGGAATCCAATTTCTCATTCAAATTCACTCCAATTCCTTTATAAATAGAGCACACTTCTTCATTCAATTCAAGCTTGAAGAGCCTCCAAAAATTCTGCACAAATACTCTCAAAAAACCAAAAACTCCATTAAAGCTTCAATTTCAAGTTTCAACCAAATCTTCAAATTTTCACCAAAAATAGTTTCTAAGAGTGGAATTCTTCATAAAACAACAAGAGGAAGAGATTAGAAGTGGAAGAGGAGTCTTGCTTTGATTTTTGAAGGTAGTTGAAATTTTCCGCCGGTTATTCGGAGCTCTCTTTCTCTCTACTCTTGCATCCTCTGTTATTTCTAATCGTATATTTGGAATCCTCTCTGTCTCACGATCGCAACGATATGTGGATCGAATGCCGTCGTTCCGATTTGGTAGAACTCAAAAATTAAAGTTGGTGTTGTTTTGAGTGTAGAAACCGTGGCTCTTGTTCAAGGAAGAAGAAGACTATTTTCTTTTTTTTTATTTTATTTTTATTTATTATTTCATAAAATTGGTGTAGTAGAGTGGGCTTAAGTGAGTTTAAGTCCAATACTATTATCACCATACATTTGCTCCTCCTTACCTCCTTTCTTCTTTTTTTATTTATTTTCTTTAACTCCATTTTTTTTCTTAATTGTTTTGTGCTTTAATTTTCCTATTGATTTCTGAATTTTGGAAAAGAATTTTTGAAAGGAGTTCTAAAAAAATTTTACTATTTTTTTTTATGGATTATAATTTTTTTTTTAAATCCATATTTCTCTTCATCTTTTTCTTATTTTTTCTTTTGGTCGATGAGATCTCCGATTCGAAGATTATTGATTTTCAAAGAGTTTAATCTTCATTATTTCAAATCTATGGATGTATGATCATTTGGATCATTATCCATACTTTGGGATTGTGATAGGTTGCTTTTGATAAATTAATGTTAAATCTCGATTAAGATTAGACCTTCCTCTTTCTTTTAGTGTGGCATGTTTTCGGAGAACGATCCATTATATCGTTTCTCTAACATGTATTAACACGAATATTTTCCACTTTAATTAGTGGTGGCCGGCCTCATTTGTAGGGTAATTACTCCGTAAATTACTCGGCGATTGCTTAACATAGACCTATATTAGTCCCGATTCGATTAAAGATCCACTTGGATCCGGTTGCCTCAATTTTATTATTCATTGTTGTGGTTGTGCTTGATTAAGTTCATCATACCACCTTATATTGTAAATATTATAATAATGTGAATATAATTGTTTAAATTTAATCTCTTGCACCTTATCCTTTTATTTTAATCTCTTGCTCCCTTATCTCCTTATTATATTTTGCCATATTATATCATATATCATTGTTTATATTCATATTGTGCTTGTTTATATTCATATTGTGCTTGTTTTTTATTTTGTCCATTTGGATATCAAAATACTTAATAAAGGATTAAACTCTTTAAAAAAACTTGTGACTTATAATTGTGGACTAAGGTTACTATCCCTTTGCTTCTTGGAAATTGGACTTAGATTTTCTAGGATTCCCTTTGCTCAAGTTGGAGTGGTTAAGAACTTTGGCCTCAAATGATGTCATTAACCTTTGAAGATGGAAGTCCGAATTTTGAAGATTTGTACATATTGGTCTTGGTAATTTCTTTCCTTAACTTTTAATTCAAGCATTAGGATTAGTCTCTTCATCTCCTCCCCATTCTTTAATTTTCAAAACTTCTTCCTTTTTCAAAACCTTCTTATTTCTTAAACTTCAAACAATTTCATAAACAAACCTTGATTTCGATCAAGCGATTTTTAACCCTTTCCTTTTATTTTCTTAATCAAATATTAAGCCATGTAAATATATTAAAACCATTTTTGTACATACTTTAAAAAAAATACAAATCCATTCAAATGTTTTTTTGTGCCTTGTGCACCTTTTTTCATTTTCCATATGTTTAGATATGATTCATCCCTTTTAGCGGAATTATTCGCTAAGGGATGACGACTTATCTTTACATCTTAAAATCCACTCAACCCACTTATTCTTTTCAAATTTTGTACCACGAACTACGAGGTTTTGATCTCGCATTGCACTTTGTGGGTACGTAGGCATAAGGCTTTAAAACCTTATCAAACACAAAATCATTAAAAAATATTCTTCTTCTCATCTCTTCCATCATTTTAAACAAACCAATTTCAGACCAAAAAGCAATAAGTATTTCAAAGGGCTCCCGTGGAGTACCACGGATGAGTCGGGTGCCTAAAACCTTCCCGGTTCATAACCAATCCCCTTACCCAATCTCTGTTTATTTCTTTTAGCCTTTGCTTTTAGAATCCTAGGTTTTTATTCGTTCTTTTACCTTTTTCCATTCGGAAATAAAGAAAAGCGCGGTGGCGACTCTGTGTTAATCGAGTTAAGTTAATCAATAGCTTACACTCACGATTTTACCGCTACAAATATGAATCGAGCCTGAAATTCACAGAAATAGAAAACCACTCCAAACCTGCGACCGCGGGCTCACCATCAACAAAACACAAACACAACCTCTCACAAACAGAACCGAATCATCCCGAAACAAAAAGCAAAAACCAACGGAACGCGATCCGAATCAAAGCTGAGCGAAACCAGAAACGCAACAGTTCGCCGCAACCTTCAGACTGACCCCCAGCCATCACCACCATTCTCAAAAACCATACCGCAGCAAAATCCGCCATCTTCATCTCCATAAACAACCATTGAACCTGAAACTTTGAACCACCCTAAATTAAATCACAAAGAAAAAAAAGAAGCAGAAATAAACAGAAAATCATTGAAACCAATGGGATGAGAAGCCACAAGCACCAACCTTGCCTCTTCAAACTTCTTCAACCCTTTAAACCCCTCGTCGGAAATCCGCCGTCAACCTCCATCGTCCCGCCGCGAAACCCATGAAGGTGGCAAAACACAAGGAAGGGGGGTTGGAATTGGGTTTTCTGTATAATTAAAATTAACTTCTAAAGACACGTTTTACTTTATCCTGGTTCGTTTGAACTCAAACTACATCCAGTCCACCCGCCAAGGTGATTTTGCCTCTACTGAGGTCTTAATCCACTATTCAATAAGAATACACACAAAGACCTATAGTCAATGTCTTCTTGAGTCTTCTGACTAAACTTAGTCACTCAAGGAAAAAGATAATTGTTACAAGAATGATAAAGACGTAACTTAAAATGCTTCTAGGTAAGCAGGTATCACTAAGTGATAGTTACAGCAATAAGAACAAGATAAAATGATTTGCTTGAGTATATGTTATACGTTGTAATGCTTTTCGTTCTTCTTTATTTCTTCAAATGATGTCCTTTATATAGTTCTTGATAAAGTAGCCGTTGGAGACATCTTGAACCAAATTAGGATATACTTTAATACCTTAATTTCTTTCCATAAGAAGAGATACTTGTCTTTGCATATTAAAGACCATATTCTTTAATTAAAGCTTTTTAAAACGGCTACCAGCATCTTCTAAGCGGAAATCAGAGATAATGAATAATATATGCGCAGTCAATAAATGTCATTTAATGCTGGATTCTTCTTTGAGCGTATCTTCTATAAAGGTTCTCCTTAGCTTGTATGGATTACTCAAACAATATTATCTTCTACACGAGAGTAAGTATATTAATTAGAACTTTTAATATGAGAGACTTTGTTATCATCAAAACACTTAAAGGATCAGAACCACATTTGTTCTAACAATCTCCCCCTTTTTGATGATGACAAAACATTTTAATTTAACAAGAAGAGAGTTTAATGAGTTTAAATGTACTCCCTTTGATTTGAAGAAAAATTTCTTTCAGATGTTCTATGATCCTTAGCTCCCCCTGAGTTGATTGCTTGACCTGTTTCTTTTTAAGATATCAACTCAAATACTTTTATCAGAATATGTAAAAGGCAGATTATGGTAAACTGCTATGGATCAGAATCATTTTCGTTTCTCCCCCTTTTTGTCATAATCAAAAAGATAAAAGGAGAAAGAACAAGAGAGAAACAAAAAATTATAAACCAAAACCAGTAGAGTTAAAGTACTTAGAAGTAAACGCAAACAACCAGTAGAAGTTCAAATAGTTATGCAGAACCAGAAATTAAAATAGTAAAAAATAAAGCATGAGAGAAGAAAATCAGGTGTTCATCTTAGTGACTAAAGTCTCCAGCAAAGATTTAATGTCTGATGAAGATTCCACTTGCTTGGTGAGTAGAGTCTTCATTTCAGCAGTTGTTTCTTCTTGCTTGTCTAGACGTTCCTTCACTAGTTGATTTTCTTTCTTCAATTCTTGCAGAGATTGTAACACAAAATTTGTTTCCAGAGGTTCTTCAGTTTGTGGAGCAGCTTGATTTTCAGGACTATTAGCAGTTTCTTCAACAGAGGATACTAAAATCATCTGAAGTGCTGAGAGCTTATCCAGAGGTTCTGGTTCTTTCCAGGGCTTGCTGTCCAGCAGAAGTGGTTTAGTTTGTGCAACATTTGAGACTACTGCTTGAAGGTACTCACAGAAGTTCTGATGAGCAACATCATAGCAGATGTCCTTGAGTCTTTTGGACTCAGCAGTAAACCATTTTCTGAGGTCAGCCCATAGAAAATCAGATGCAGCAGGATCAGTAAGCTCTGCACAAGCAGTCTTCAGATCTTCTAATTTTAATTTCAGAACTGTTTCAAAAGCCAGTAGTAAAGTAGAAATGTCTGATTTGGATGGTTTGGGTTTTGGAACAGGAATAGCTCTTTTGTTGGACATAGAGGACATTTTTTGAAGTGCTTCAAAGTCAATTTTGGTTCTAAGGGGATTGTCATTTTCAGTCAGAGTTTCTTCGGGTGAATCAGGAATGTTTATGATAGAAGGTGAATTTTGGGATGTTGAAATGTTATGGGAAATTGAGGCAGCATCTGAGTCTTGGTAGTGTTCAAGATCAAGGTCAAGTACAGCTTTCAAGGCAGATTGTGGTTCATTTGTAAGGGAGCAGTCAATATCAGATGGTGGAGTGTCATCAATTGGTATGTCAACATCAGCAATAGTTTGGGGTTGATGATTTTCTGTTTCTGTTTCTGGTGGATTTAAAGAGGATAGGATGGATGCAACAGCAGAAGTTGTGAGAACTTCAGTTTGAATGGGACTAATATTTTGGGTTGGTTCAGAATCATGCATTTGTTCAGAGGTGGTATCAGAAGATGGTTGGCTAGAGTGTAAAGTGTTAGAAGGTTGTTCAGACACTTCTACAGTTACAGCTTCTACAACAGTAATGGAATCAGGATTAGAAGCAGAAGACTTACCTGTTGTCTTAGATGATTTTTGCATCTTCTGAGAAGGGTCTTCAGCAGTCTTCCTTTTCTTTAATCTGAGAGAGGCAACATCTGGAATTTGTTGATGGAGTTCTATGTCCAACATTCTCATAGATATTGAAATCTTCTAGCTGATTTTTCATCCAGAGCATCTGAGTACTGCATCCAGCTGCTGCAATGTATTCAGCTTCTGCAGTTGATAATGCTATGGTTGGTTGTCTTTTGCTAGACCAAGCGATTAGGTTGTCTCCTAGAAATTGACAACTTCCAGAAGTACTTTTTCTTTCTGTTCTATCTCCAGCAAAGTCAGCGTCACAATATCCTACAAGTTTATACTTTTCTGATCTTCTGTAATACAGACCAAGATTAGTAGTACCTTTCAGATATCTAAAGATTCTCTTAACTGCTGTTAAGTGAGTTTCTCTAGGATCTGATTGGAATCTAGCACATAAACATACACTATATAGAATATCTGGTCTAGAAGCAGTAAGATAGAGAAGTGATCCAATCATACCTCTGTAGAGCTTCTGATCTACTTTCTTACTTACCTCTTCTTTCTCCAAGATACACGTAGGATGCATAGGAGTTTTGGATATTGAACTTTCTGATAAATCAAATTTCTTCAGAAGTTCTTTTACATATTTGCTTTGGTGGATATATGTTCCTTCTGATGTTTGATTTATTTGAATTCCCAGAAAGAACTTTAATTCTCCCATCATGCTCATTTCAAATTCTGCCTGCATAGATTTAGCAAATTCCTTTCCCAAGGCACTTTTAGTAGAACCAAAAATTATATCATCTACATAAATTTGGCATATCAGGAGATCATTTTTAATGTTTTTACTGAAAAGAGTTGTGTCCACTTTCCCTCTGATGAATTTATTTTCCAGTAGAAAATTACTTAATCTTTCATACCAAGCTCTGGGAGCTTGTTTTAAACCATATAATGATTTTTTGAGTTTGTAAACATGTTCTGGAAATTTTGTATTTTCAAAACCAGGGGGTTGGTGTACATATACTTCTTCATCAATATAACCATTTAAAAATGCACTTTTGACATCCATTTGATGCAGAATGATATTATGATTTACAGCAAATGATATTAGAAGTCTTATTGATTCTAACCTGGCGACTGGTGCATAGGTTTCTGTATAGTCAATTCCTTCTTGTTGGCTATACCCTTGTGCAACCAGTCTTGCTTTGTTTCTGACAACTTCTCCTTTCTCATTGAGTTTGTTTCTGAATACCCATTTGGTGCCAATGATGTTGAATCCTCTGGGTCTGGGAACTAGATCCCACACATCATTTCTGGTGAATTGATTAAGTTCTTCTTGCATAGCCAGAATCCAATCATTTTCTGATAGAGCTTCTTCTACAGAAGATGGTTCAATCAGAGAGACAAGTCCTAGTAGTGTCTCTTCAGAGTTTTTGAATGAGGATCTTGTTCTGATTGGTTCATCTTTCTTTCCCAAGATTTTATCCTCTGGATGATTAATATTGCTTCTGGAGAGCTTCTTCTGGATGGGTTCTTCAGGTGTTGATGGAGCAGTTTTATTGTTTTGAACTTTAGAAGATTGATCTTTAGAAGTTCTGTTTGTAGAGATTTCTACTTCTATATCTGCAGTAAATTCTTTTTGCTTTGGTTTTTCAGAACCAAGCTTATCATCAAATCTGACGTGAATTGATTCTATCACAATACGTGTTTCTGTATTGTATACTCTGTATCCCTTAGAACGTTCAGAGTATCCTAACATATAACACTTTTGTGCCTTAGAATCAAATTTATTCAGAGTATCAAGAGTGTTTAGCATAAAACAAATACATCCAAAAGGATGAAAGTAAGAAATGTTGGGCTTTCTGTTCTTCCACAATTCATAAGGAGTCTTTTCAAGAATAGGTCTTATAGAGATTCTATTCTGAATGTAACATGCTGTATTTACTGCTTCTGCCCAAAAATGTTTAGCCATATTGGTCTCATTGATCATGGTTCTGGCCATCTCTTGTAAAGTTCTATTTTTACGTTCTACAACCCCATTTTGTTGTGGAGTTCTAGGACAAGAAAAATCATGAGATATGCCATTTTCATTAAAAAATGATTCTAATTGTTTATTTTCAAATTCTCCACCATGATCACTTCTGACTTTTATGATCTTTGATTCTTTTTCATTTTGAACTTGTTTACAGAAGTTAGAAAATACAGCAATTGACTCATCCTTGTGTCTAAGAAACTTTACCCATGTCCATCTGCTGAAGTCATCTACGATCACCAATCCATACTTCTTGCCATTGACAGAAGCAGTTTTCACTGGTCCAAATAAGTCAATGTGCAGAAGTTCTAATGGTCTAGAGGAAGATACAATATTTTTAGCTTTGAATCCAGTTTTTGAAAATTTGCCTTTCTGACATGCTTCACATAGAGCTTCTGAGTTGAACTTCAAATTTGGAAGTCCTCTGACTAGATTGAGTTTGTTAAGTTGAGATATTCTTCTCATATTAACATGTCCCAATCTTCTGTGCCAGACCCATTGCTCAGTTTCCACAGACATTAGACATTTTACATTTTGAATTTTTAATTCAGAAAGCTTTATTTTATAAATGTTGTTCTTTCTCTTTCCACTAAAGAGGATTGTTCCATCTTTCTGACTAACAGCTTTACAGAACTTTTGATTAAAGATTATGTCATAGCCATTATCACTTAATTGACTTATGGATAATAAATTATGCATTAATCCTTCTACAAGCAGAACATTAGATATAGAAGGAAGATTTCCGTTACCAATAGTTCCGGAGCCAATAATTCTTCCTTTTTGATTGCCTCCAAAACCTACATGGCCTCCATCTTTTAATTCAAGACTTTGGAACATATGCTTTCTTCCCGTCATGTGACGTGAGCATCCAGAGTCCAGGTACCATGATTGGTGTTTCAGTTTTGCTGTTAAAGACATCTGCAACATACACAATTTTATCCTTGGGTACCCATATTCTTCTGGGTCCTTGTTTGTTAGATTTTACAAACTTCTGATTTATTTTGGGTTTTAAATCAGAACTTGTAGAGCAGGATGACTCACTAGTGTATATAAGATCATGATTATGACCGTAGGTGAAATGAGAACTTAGAGGAGTATTGGTATTTATGACAATGTCATCAATATTTTTTAATTTCAAAGTTTCATTATTTTTCACATAGCCAATGCCTCTTCTTTCATTTCTGCTAACACCATAGATCATAGAAGCAATCTTACTTCTATCTAAACTTTTAGTAAGAAATTGTTGAAAACTATAATCATATTGTTTTATGATATTATCAGAATTGATTAGCTCTTCTAATTCAGATTTCTTCTGAGCTTTGAGCTTTTCAAAAGAGTTTTTACATTCAAAGAGATTTTCTTTCAGCTCAGAGTTTTCTGTTTTCAGTTTTCTAATATCTTCTAATTCAGATACAAGATTTTGTTTGAGGTCTTTGTATTTGAATTGAAGCTTCTGATATTTTTCAAGAATTTCTGAAAGACTAGCTTCTAACTCAGATCTAGATAATTTAGAAAATACCTCTTCTGAGTCTGATTCTAACTCTGATTCTGATGAGTGATCATCTTCTGGTATATTTGCCATTAATGCAATATTAGCTTGTTCATCTTCAGAATCTGACTCTGCTTCAGATGATTCAGAATCATCCCATGTTGCCATGAGACTCTTTTTCTTTTCTCTGCTGAATCTGTTTCTAGGTTTGTCTTTCTGAAGTTTTGGACATTCACTTTTGTAGTGTCCTGGTTCTTTGCATTCGTAGCACACAACTTCTTTGCTTCTGGGTTTCTTGTGACTGGATGTTGATTCAGAATAATTGTTTGATCTTCTGGTATTTCTGAACTTCTTCTGACGATGCTTCCAGAGTTGTTGAACTCTTCTTGACAAGAGAGATAATTCATCTTCTTCTGATGAGCATCCAGAGCTTTCTTCTTCTTCTGCCTGTAAAGCTTTAGAAACATGTTTGTTAGATTTAAGAGCTACAGACTTACCTTTCTTCTGAGGCTCATCTTCTTCTAATTCAATCTCATGACTTCTCAAGGAGCTGATCAGTTCTTCTAAGGAAATTTCATTCAGATTTTTTGATAACTTTAAAGCAGTGACCATGGGTCTCCAGGCTTTAGGTAAACTTCTGATGATTTTCTTCACGTGATCTGCTGTTGAGTAGCCTTTGTCCAGAACTTTTAGTCCAGCGACCAGAATTTGAAACCTTGAAAACATTTTTTCAATGGTTTCATCTTCTTCCATCTTGAAGGCTTCATACTTCTGGATGAGAGCTAGAGCTTTGGTCTCCTTGACTTGAGAGTTGCCTTCATGTGTCATCCTTAGAGAATCAAACATGTGTTTGGCTGAATCCCTGTTTGTGATCTTCTCATATTCTGTGTACGAGATGGCACTTAGAAGTATGGTCCTAGCTTTGTGATGATTTCTGAATTCCTTCTTCTGTTGAACTGTCATATTTTTCCTTTCGATCTTCTGACCATCTTCTCCAACAGGATGAATATATCCATCTGTCACCATGTCCCAGAGATCTCCATCTAGAGCTAGAAAGAAACTCTCTAGAACATCCTTCCAGTAGTCGAAATTGTCGCCATTGAACATTGGTGGTTTAGCATTGATCTTGTCATTCTGATAGTCATTGTTAATTCCAGTTTCTGCCATGTGTTTATCTTCTGGATCTTTTACTGACACGGTAAAGTGTAATACTCAGAACCTAGCGCTCTGATGCCAATTGAAGGTGGCAAAACACAAGGAAGGGGGGTTGGAATTGGGTTTTCTGTATAATTAAAATTAACTTCTAAAGACACGTTTTACTTTATCCTGGTTCGTTTGAACTCAAACTACATCCAGTCCACCCGCCAAGGTGATTTTGCCTCTACTGAGGTCTTAATCCACTATTCAATAAGAATACACACAAAGACCTATAGTCAATGTCTTCTTGAGTCTTCTGACTAAACTTAGTCACTCAAGGAAAAAGATAATTGTTACAAGAATGATAAAGACGTAACTTAAAATGCTTCTAGGTAAGCAGGTATCACTAAGTGATAGTTACAGCAATAAGAACAAGATAAAATGATTTGCTTGAGTATATGTTATACGTTGTAATGCTTTTCGTTCTTCTTTATTTCTTCAAATGATGTCCTTTATATAGTTCTTGATAAAGTAGCCGTTGGAGACATCTTGAACCAAATTAGGATATACTTTAATACCTTAATTTCTTTCCATAAGAAGAGATACTTGTCTTTGCATATTAAAGACCATATTCTTTAATTAAAGCTTTTTAAAACGGCTACCAGCATCTTCTAAGCGGAAATCAGAGATAATGAATAATATATGCGCAGTCAATAAATGTCATTTAATGCTGGATTCTTCTTTGAGCGTATCTTCTATAAAGGTTCTCCTTAGCTTGTATGGATTACTCAAACAATATTATCTTCTACACGAGAGTAAGTATATTAATTAGAACTTTTAATATGAGAGACTTTGTTATCATCAAAACACTTAAAGGATCAGAACCACATTTGTTCTAACAACCCAGCCCTCCTTCATCTTTCGAAACTGAATCACACAAACTCACAAATTGAAATCGCAAACAAGAGAGATGAGTGAGAGATGCGAGACGAAGTAAGAACACAAACCTGGAAAATCGAACACCTAACCACTGCCCAGAACCGGCCATTGCCGCAACAATACAGCACCCAAACCTGCGCAGCATCCAAAACTCACCATCCCCATCAATCTCAAGCCAACACCACCATCAACATCTTTGACACCCTCACTCCGTAAATCATTTTTTCTTCCTTAACCTTTTCACCCAAACGCAGTAAACCTTCATTTTTTTCATACTCACAAACTCAAACCCTCCATCAACACAACAAAATAACAGGAAAGTTGAAAAGAAGAGGATGATGAAAACCAAAATAAATCGTTAAACCACCGCAAGACCTCCAAACCTTGAATGCACAAACTCCCCGTCACAAACAAAGAAAAATCTCATAAACTTATCTTCATGAAACCCTTGAATCTCCAAATCACCAAAAACCACGAGAACACCATCTTCAACTCTTTTATGAAACCACCACAAAGACAACACAGCCGCAAGTCACCATCGCGACCCTCTTTCCGGAGCCCCTTTCACAATCTGAACCGGAAAACCCACCTCCGCGCGCTACCACCACTCAAAGCCGATACCACTTTTCACGAAACCACCCAAACATTGTCAAACATCGCGAGCCACCGTGAGACGCGATCCGGGAGCTGAAGACACAGTGAGTGCGAGTTTGAGAGATAAACAGAAATAAAACAGAGAGAGAACTGAGGCGGAGAAATTCGGTGAGGAAACTGAGCGAATCCGTGAGTGAGAAGCGGAGTCGCCGCCGTTAGCTTTTGAGGGTTGGTTTTCTGATTTTTTTTTCTTTCACGATCTGTTCATTCTAATATGATTATTGTGTTTCAGGGGAGGGTATTTTCACTGCATTTTCTGCGTTTCTGATTGTTGGGTTTAGAAAATAAATAAAACATTCTTTTATTATTTGAAGTTTAATTTAGTTTGTTTTTTTTTTAAAAAAAAGGAAAAATCTTGTTATTTGTTTTCACTAAGCTGCGGCATTTATCCCCTCTGTTTTACATTTTCCTCTAGTCTTAAATCATTGTTTAATAATACTGAGTTTGTTTCTTTTTTATTTATTATTATATATACTCCATTTTTGTATTTTAGTTTCCTGGTTAATATTTTGTTTACTTTAGTTAGAAAATTGTTTTAAAAGTATATACATATTTAGAGATGGGCTTAGCCCACTAATTACTTCATTTTCTTTAAACAACAGCATCTTGTATCGTTACCCCCCTTTTGATGGTTTATTTCTTTTTTTTTATTATTATTATTATTATTAGAATCTCTAGTTTTGTTTAATTTTATTTCTTGTTTTTATCTTAAAAATTATTTCTTTCATGTTTGTTCTAAAATAAAATAAAAAAAATCCAAAATTTCATTTTAAAAAAAATCTTGATAATTTTTTAGGGGCCAATGATATGACAAAAAGTCACGATAAATCGTTTCCGATTAATCGTGACCAATATGAGGCCATGTATTTATTTATTTATTTTTATTCAATTTAATTTATTCCATTTTAATTTATTCTATTTATTTCACTTTATTTATTTATTTATTATTTATTTCTCGCACTCTTAGACCATATTAACTTCATTTCAAAAATAATAAAATCCTTGGTCCAACGCCAAGTGAGTTCACATACACTTCACTCACACACGTAAGTCGGTCGTTTTACGATCGCCATCTGCACAGTTCCTTACACTGCACAGCTTTTCAATTTAAGAAGATTGTCGCACTGCGTTTGTTTTCCACCCCCGCATTCTCGATCCATATATCGAGTCATAGCCCGGTTACTAAGCCTTTTCTTTTGCCTTGCATTTCCATTTACTTTATCCAATTTTTTTTTTTTTTGCAAGTAGCAACCTATGCCTTAGACTTAGGAGCTTGCACCCTTATTTGTTTACTTTGCTTTCATTTATGCTTTTCAATCCAAAAGGGAAAGAACTCCTGCAGTTGACTTAATGTCATAGGAAGTTTAGCCATCCCTAGTTACCTTTTTGACCTTAGCCATTAGGACTTTTTATTTTACAACTTTTTGTGACTTTGCTAAAGTCACGTGAGTGTTTGCCATAACACTTACCTTCCCCCGCGAACCTTGAGCGTAACCAAGTGTTCGTTAATCCTTAGGAGAACTACGAGTGCTCTGATTCTATACCCGATACGTAGGCATCGATGCGATGTTGTGCGAGCACCATTAGAAATAAAACCTTAGGTTCCCTTAGTTTTAGCAAGCAATAAATAACAGTAATACAAATATTAACAAGAGGTTCCCGTAGGATACTGCGGATGCTTAGGATGCTAACACCTTCCCTAGGTATAACCAACCCCCGAACCTAGTTTCTCCTCATTTAGGGTTTTTACGATCTTTTTCCCTTTTCCCTTTGGATTAAATTAAAGTCGGTGGTGAACATAAATGTTTTGCGATTCAAGCTTAATCAATAGCTTGGTATCCGATTCTCACCGCGACAGCATGCATCAGACTAATGGCTCTTTGAGAGATTTGCATCTCGAAGTGATTGCCCCGGCTTGGCTGAACTTTGAAGAGATTGCTCGACATGACTTCCCCAGATTAGTTGGCTCTTACCATAACTGTTGGGAAAGTCCCTACTCAATGGAGTTTTCTTGAAAAGTGCACCTCGACAGATTGTCCTTCGGAAGTTTCAGACTTCTCAACTCGGCAAGATTAAGCTCCTGGACTGAGATTCCATACATGGACTTTTATGATGCCAAACAAATGTATGCAAGCAGAAAATGTTTATTTTAAGAATGAAAATTCTAATGCAACACACATATTAATCTTGAAGTTTTACTGTAAAAAGATGTCGCCAACCTTCGTGAGCAAATCACATGGTTAAGATACGACATAAATTTTTTTTTGAATAATAGAAAGCATGCACATGCAACACCAACAAAGATCTCTCAACACCACTTATAGGAGTCAGGAACGCGGTCTCGTGGTAGTATGCTTTCAAAAATAACCTTGTTTCAGTTAGGACTTTTGAGGGTTGTATCGTGGCCTGGTTCACGGTCATAGAAGCAAAGGATATAGGCTCGAAATTTATTTGTGCCCACCCATCTTCGTGATGTTCTCCATTCCTATTTTCAGCTAGCTTTCGCAAGCGTCCACCTCTCAAAAAGGGGTTTTGTGATGATTGAGGAACCAATTACACTAACAGTTTAAGCACCACTCAGGTTGTTGTTGGGAACCAGTCACCCCTATTGTCTTTTGTGTCTGTATCACACGACTTTGTTCTTGTTCAAGGATCTTTTTTGTGTAATCCTTTTCGTCTTTTTCTTTTGCATTATTTTTCTTATCCCTAACTTTTGCCTGGACTGATTCTTGTGAATCTTTGATCGTGAAGTCCAGCGGGATGCCCTAATTTTTGCCTAAGTCGCTTGTTTTCAAGTTTCGACTTAGCGGGCTTTCTCATTCATTCTTATTTCTTTTTTTTTTTGAACAAATCGTGTGACACTGTTTGTATTGAATGCTTTGCGAGGGTCGTGACTGTCTCACTTCTTGGTTGTTGAGGGATAACCAATGTGGTTTCCAATCTCTGGACCTTTTGCTTGGGATAACCATTGTGGTTTCTGGTCATTGGACCTCTTGATTTAGTACAACGAAAGGTAATGGATCCTCAGATTTGCACTCCTTTTTGAAATTTGAATGCTCGGTCAAACTAACTGACGCCTACCCTGCCCCTGGGTTAAATGTAAGGGTTTTTTCATGCGAAAAGAAGCTCCTACTTCAAGGCTCAAATGGGTTGGCGAGGGTCTATCTCCCTTATATCTCCGGTGTTTAGGATTTGAAACAATGCCTGTACATCATCAACAGGGTCTTTCACAAAAGCACACAGTTGGAGATTTTTGCGTTTTCATTTCGTCGTCCTCCCTGATAGAGTTTAACCACAACAGTTGGTATTGCAATGCACATACACAAAATCATGAGTGAATACGAATGGATTACTTCAAGAGAAACATGTGCATTTTATTATGGTTATCATTCAAAAACAAATAAGTTTCATGCATGCATACAAATGTTTAAACAAACAATATAAACTACAAATGAAAATGCAGTAAAGAAGCTGAACATTGCCATCATTGAGGAGACTTGACTCCGTCTGGACTTATTGCTTCTGAAGATGCCCTTGCAAACTAGGATGCCAATTTGATAAGGAGATTTCAATATGTGAGCAGACCTTCTGGCATGATGACCTTTGAGTCGATCAACTTCGGGACCTTGTCTTCACCTTTGCCTCTGAAAGACTTGCAATCTTCAATTAAAAGGCCAGGTGCCCCAGAATGGTAATCATACTTGGCATTGAAACCCCAAAGGAAGCTTTGTCGGAGACGATCCTGATGCAGTTAGCTCAACCACTCTAAATTTGCGTAAATGAGGAAACTTATTGCACGTACGTCATCAGAATATGATCAAACTTCTTCTCAAGTGGTTTTGGCCTTTACCCTTATTCTCTGGCCCTAGGACTCTCTTGGGAAGCTGAGGTTGGATGCTAACAACGACATCTGGAGGGAAGAGGTTGATAAAGTTAATAGATAAGGTTGCTCGGAAAGATCCTGCACGATCTCCTGCCTACGTATCTCCATTGACCAATGGAGAATCAGAGCAGCGTAGTTCCCCTCACTAGGGATGAAAATAACTTCATTTCCTTGACACCACATTCAGGGTTTCCATAACCGGCTCATCTGATTCTTCATCTGGTTGACTTCCTGTTTCAGCAGTTTCTGGTTCTGAAATAAAGTTTATACTTCAGCCCTGAATGGCCTCAGCTGGGTCTTCCTTTCAGTTACCTCCGCTCGGAGTTGCTTCAAATATATACCTTGATGATTGTGATTCAAGTTGTCCATTCTGATGAGAAATCAAGTCAGGAAAAGAATTTGTCTCTGAACACCTGTCAAGAATGCAAGGATGTATGCAAATGCCATGTTCAATTATTTCTGAGGAATCTATCCGCTTTGATTCGAGTTTTCACACATACAGAGTCCAATGGCATGATTCAGATATGTGATCCTCTAAAATAACTGAACATATATGCTGGAATGATATGATGTCATGTATGCAATAGGCATGTGATCAAGGGTCTGATGTTGGTGTTGAGCAGTGAACCAACTGTCTGAATAGAACCATAATAGTAGCACCAACTCTGTATAGAACCCCATAACTGAGAACCCAATAACTGTAAAACTGGATCACATAATAGCATAGTCACTGATGGTGTTGAAGTTGAACAACGAGCCAAGTGTCTGTGGAGAGTCATAATAATAGTCGCAATATCAGGGTCATAATGGTAATCACAACAACAATTTCTCTGAATAGAAATCCCGGATCTCTGAATCAAAGGACCATAAAACACTGAACAATACTGACAAAGTGGGTATGTTGAAGTTTAGGGTTCCTGCAAACCTGTAAACCCCTCCCAATCTCACGGGTGTGCTACTCGGGTCAACATCACGGACTCTCAAAGCCGAATAGAAATAATACGTTCACCATTTCCGAGAAATGGCTCATGACCAAATCAGGGAATCGGTTTGGCATTATGTACTACTCAGGGAGGTCTCAGTTGAGTCCGGAAAAAACAAGCATCCCTCACAAGTCTCCAGCTTCAAGCACTGAATCGAGAAACAATAGTACATTCATCCCGAAGGGTACAATACTATCGTCATACGAACAATTTTGCTTTAACTGAATTCCTATGAGAGAACCAGGCCATCCTATGCGAGTTCCCAATGGACCCTCGGATGCGAGTGGGTTTGCCAACAAATGTGGTCTGCCACTGTCATCACTGGAGAGGGGTGTTTCCATTAAGGTCCTCGAAGATCGGTCACCAGATGCACATAACTATCAAGGTTGTACCCTGAAGTGGAGAAGAACCCCCACACAGAATAGTCCCGAGACAGTCGCAATCTGAGTGTGGAACACATCACCACTCATCATGTAACCATGCGAGCACAACGTGTCCACGCTAATCCTATAGTGCACTCAAGCCGGGTAGTTGGCTTATCTCACAGTAACTCCCACCCCACAGAAAAAATGAAAACCAGCACATCCAGACAGTCCAGTATAATATGATGCATGGAAAATAAAATACTGAAAGCGGTAAATAAATGCGATAAAGTAAAGCTGTAAATAAAAGTTGTAAATGAAAACAGTAAAGCTAAACTAAAGCACACAGCAACAAACATATAAACACCCAAAGGAACAAAACCAAACAGGCGCTAGGATTGACTCTACAAGGGAAACCGGAAGAATCAGGTTAGTCCCCAGCAGAGTCGCCAGCTGTCGCTCCCGGGATTTTCATCCTAGTACAAACGCGAAAGTGGCGCGGAAAGGTTAGAGTCGCCAGCCAGACATTTTTATCCCGAAAGAATGGGAAAGGTAATGTTGCACAAACCTGAGGAAGAAGGAAAGGACAAGGCCTTGCGAACCAAAGATCTGAGTTCGGGAGTCGGTTATGAACTGGGAAGGTATTAGCACCCCAGATCGTCCGTCGTACCCGACGGGATCCACGCTTGCTAGTTTGTTTCAAAGGGTGAGAAATAAGAATGCTGCTGAATAAATCGCTAACTGGAAACTGGAATGAGAAATGAGAAAGGAATAAGAAAAGAGAATAAAAGGGGAAATGTAGGGAAAATAAAGAATGTGCTCGAACGGGCCCTACCCCGCTGCCTACGTACCTCATCGGGATAATGAGGATCAGAGTCGACGTAGTTCGCCTAACCTAGACGGGAACTATTTGTTTGTGTTTTTTTACAGCTGGAACCGCGTATGTCTATGCTCAGGTGTTGCAGGCTCGTCTGGTACGAGTGCGTTTACCGTCTTGCATGCGAGACAAGTCGTCGCGAGTTCGCGTTGTGAATGAATGAGATGAGAAGAGAAGTTCCCGCAGGATAGTCGCTTGTTATTTGTTTTTGGCTTTTATGAGAAGTGTTTTGAATTTGTTTGTGAACTGTCTTGTACTAAGACCTATCCATCGCGGGAAGTATTTACACCTCGCCCCGAAATAGGACGCGTATAAACACTCCGCAACAAAGTCTCGTGTCGTACAAGATTGTTCGATTTTTATTAAGTGTTTTATTGCTTTTCTTTATGAGATGAGAAAGAATGACTCAAGTTGCAAAAAGGACAAACTAAGGGGACTAAGACACAACCCTAATTGTATTTGTTTATTTACAAGAGAGGTCCTATGGTTAATGAGGTTTTCTAATCCTAATGAGAAAAGGAAAAGAAGAAAAGAGAGCTTAGAAACTAACTTACTTCCTAAGGAAGTTAAGTTGTCTCTAAAAGAAAGGAAAAACCTATAAGCAAAGCACAAAGTGCTAAGGCAAACACAATTAAAAGGCATAAGAGATAGGAATGAAGTAATGCTTACCTCAATCTTCCCCCCTACAAAACAAAAGTTAGCATGACAATGCATATTGAAAGTAAAATCGAAGCATGAAAGCGATTAAGCACCATAAACGTCCTAGAATGGAACTAGGTTCAAAATAAGACCTAAGTCTAAAGGTGAAGGTACCTAAAGGTTACATGACTTCTAAAGTCAGTAGCTACATGCTATAGGTCCCTAAGTATGCTAGGATACCTCACAAGATCAAACTATGTCAAACTATGTACAAAAAGTTCACATAAATTCACCTAAATGCAAGTTAGGGTTTATGGATGAAGTATGAATGCATATGGCTTACAAGCATGAATTAATACATGAATTGAACATCAAATTCAGTAGTGAATGCTCATGAATATGTGTGAATGAATATACAATCATGGATGCAATGGATTAGGCATATGGAGCAATGAGAAGAAGATATGAGAAGAAACGAACAACAATCGCATAAGATCACAAATGACGAAAGTTAAAGATGAATGGCATGTGAATATGCATGAAATGATTATGGGTCAGTAGCATACAAGGCATGAGATGCAATGAGAATGCATGAATAGGCATTAATGATTTGCACATAATTCAAGTTAACAATTAGAGGAGAAAAGAAGCTAGTTTATGTTAAAGTTAATTCACATAAGTATGCACTTTGAAACACTAAAACAAACCAAATGAGTATGGTTCAAAAAAAAGTGGCCTATAACTGGAATTAAGGACCTAAGAGTGACCTATAATTAACTCCTAAAAGTTACCAAAAATTATTTCAAGCAAATGGCATGAATGCCTTCTTAACATTTAGGATATGGAGCAAATACACACATGAATCAACCTAGGATCTAGGTGACATGGAAAAATAGCAAAAAGCCTTTAAAAAATATGAAATTAAATCCCTGGCATAATAAAGTCATTATCTCACATTTTCCAAAAGGATTCCACAAAATTATGCACCAAAGTGCCAAAACAATTACTTGACTAGCAAGGTAGTAATGAATGATCACCCAAAAACAACTCCACAAAGTGGATCAAAAAGGGCACTAAAAAATATGAAAAAAATGCCTAATGAGCATCAAAATGTCACAAATTACAGTGATTAATCATATACAAAAAATAGGTTTCACACCTATGGGGAAAAATTGTTTTTGGTACCTTATGTCAAAACACTCTTTTTTGGGACAGCTTATGATCAAAAATCCAAATAAAATATTAAAACCACCCAAATCTGGAAATAAAAAATATGACAAATTAATTAAGAGGATGAGGATCACTCATGAATTTTTCCAGAATTTTATCTCACCTAAAACTATTTTTAATAAATGCGACGAAACGGGCGAAAAAGTGAATCTTAAGGGGAAGTGAAAGGAAGCGATCCTAATGGTTCCTAACCTAATCCCTAAGTTCCGAAATCGATACATATCATCAAAAATCACAAATATAACCAATGCCTCAGGTGGGAGGGCTCAGTATGCACCTTAAATTATATGATCCTAGACCGCATACGACTAAAATGATGCTTAAAGTCGAAAAAGCTCGAAATCACTTACTTGATAGAAGTACCGATTCTTCACGCAAAAGAAATCCGAAAAAAACCTCAAGCAAGGTCTTGTAGCCTCCTATGAGCAAAATAAATGCTCATCATCCGTAATCACTTTATGAAGCTTGGCCATAATCGAAATCGATTCTTATTGATAGAAAACGCTCATGAACATTCATATCACAAGTTAATCCAAATATTAGTTCACAACCGATAATTAAAATTAACCCCAAAATTCTAATTAAAAATTACAAGAAGAAAAAAAAGAAAAAATGGACTAAAATATAAATCCACAAAAAAATGATTTTTACAAGAAAATTAATTGACAAAGAACTTTTTCAAGTAAATCCATTAACCAAAATTTCAAAAAAATAAAGAAACAGGGGTGTAAATTGAAAGAAGGGGATTATGAGTAGAAGTTCCATGGGTCTAAGCCCAACCCAAGAGGTAGAATCCGCAGGAGAGGGTGAGGAAGCAATTTGGTGGGTGCAGATAGTAATCTGGTGGTGCTCAGGCCCAATTCATGTAGGACTCGCATGGGAGGTGGATTAGAAATTAGAGTGGCGTGAAAAGCGAATCCATGGATATCCAGCCCAATCCATGTTGGTTCATGACCTAATAACTTAAGAAACCAACTCACGTTCTTTACCTTCCAAAAAGAAACATTCGCCGCTACCTTTGCTCCTCACCGAACTCACAATGTCGTAAACCGCCGTTCATTCTCAAATGTTACTCGCCGGAAAAAAAGAATTCATGGTGTCGCCGGTAAACATAAGCCATCTCCTCACTCCGTTTCAACTTCATCTCCATCGTTAGTTCCGCACCGTTTCAAGCTCAAGGTCAGACGAACACAGAGCCGTCGCAGTTCACCACTACACCATACTCTCTCCAACTCTCACTGTTTCTTTCTTCGATTTTTACTCCTCAAACGTAAACCTCGCCATCAACGACAATCATCGGCCGTCGGAAACAAGAAACCATCGCCGTGAGATGTTCTCGAGCCGTGCCGTCTCTGCCTCACCATCATCTTTGTCGTCACTCCTTGTCATCATCCGATTCTCTTTTCCCCTAAAAATCGCGCGGATGACGACGATGCTTCAAGGTAAGGGTTTCGTTTTCCTCCGCCTCTTCCTCTTTGGGCGCGTATGTGATACCTCGACTCCGATTCACCTTTTCTTCATTGTTCTGAATCCTGAGTTTCTGAGCTGATCTTGATAGGTTCTTGCTTTTCGCTATTCTGAATTGTTGTTGATGTTGATGATTCGTGTAGGTTGTTGCTGAAGGTTTTTGTTCCGATTCGTGGCTTCGAATTGCCGATGCATTCTTCATCTTCTGCAGCCAAAGCTCATCGCCGCGACGTTACGGTTGATGTCGCAAACTCCTTGGCTCGGCCTTCGCAATCATCCCCTCCTGCTTCAGTTTCCAGCCCCTTTTATCATCATTTCTTCATCGCATCTCAAGACCGCATTGAAAGTCGACTCGAAACATGACCTAAAGCACTGTAAGAACTCGAATCCTTCGCTTATTTCGCTTCTCCAACTCCTTCTTCTGTTTTTTCTTTACGGATTTGTGTTGTTGTATTGGATTTGCGATTGTGATGATGAGAGTGGAATGAATGAAATTCTGAAGTTTCTTCTTATTGTTGATGATACTTGTAGGTATGTTCTTGAAGAAGTTTGATGGGGATGATTCTCAAGATTGGTTGAGGTTGATCGGTAATGATGGAGATTCTGAGATGAAGAAGTTTTGTTGAAGAATGGATCAATGAAGTTTCTGAGCTATGGCTGATTGATGAAGATTCACGGTTCCTAGTCCCGTTCTCTGTCAGTTTTTGCTGGTGAATTGATATTGTTTGTATTGATTTTTGCAGAAAGAGGCTTGAAGAAGTGTTGAAGTGTTGATGAAGTGGTTGGTTATGGATGGTGACTATGCGATTCTGGATCCATTGGAGAAGGAAATTGAATGTGGGAGATTAGAAATTGGTGAGGCTGAGAGGTTGAAGAATTGGGAAGAGAATGGGGTGGTGAAAAAAATTCAGAGGAGTGATGCTCCTGATTTATAGGAGCTGATTATCCAGATCTTTCTGGAAGATTCTCAGGTAAGAAGTCTGTTATTTTTCGGTTAGCTTGGCTGAAAATCTGTTAGCAGTCGGTTATGAATTCGATGCAGTTTCTATTAGCTTTTCGTTCTGTTATTCTGCTTTGATAGCCTTGCCTAGAAATAATGATTCTTGATTTTTATGGTTCCCCTTTGCAGGCTTACTAAGTCAGTGGCGGTACATGGTTCGAAATCGATGATTGAAGGATTTGTAACATGGAGATTGGCTAGAGCGTCGAGGACTCACAGGATAAGTAAACTACTTCTTCTGAATTTCTCTGTTACTTTCTCTGCTTCTCATCTGATAAATTCCGACATAACCGTTCTCAATCAATTAAATTATTTCTGTTGAGCTTTCCTGTTTTCTTTTTTTTGTATTTTTCTCATGAATTGTGTATAGTGAACCCCTGATAAATTATGCTGCAGTTGGTTGTAACTTCTCTCTTTTGCTTGATGACATTTCAAAACAACTTCACTTTATTTCATTAATGTAGCCTACTCATGGGTGAACCAAAGAATACATGAGGAAATGACAATGGCAGACTTTGGGTAGAACTTAGATCCTACAGCATTATAATTCCTAAAAATGATTTGAAATTAGAATGAGTTCTGGAGAATTGGGCTTGCAGTTGCAACAACATAGCAGTTGATTTATTAGTCTTAATAAATGGGCTTGAGGAAAGCAATTGAAATAAAAGAAAGCTTATATAAAAGATTGGCATTAATATAGCCTTAGCAAGAAGTTCCATTTGCATGGTTTAGTTCAAATATGGGATAATTACCATAGTAAATCTTTAAATAAACTAAAACTAATCCTTTGAATACCTAATTTAAAGATAAATCCAAATTGAATTATGAAGGGAGTTGGATTGACAAAGGAAATGAATACGGGCTAAAGATAATATTAATATTTAGTTTAATTATGTAAATTATTTCAAAAATGAAATTGAAGTGAAATGGTAATTGGATATGGACAAAGGTAAATGGAAAAAAGAATAAAGAGAAGCTGAACATATAGAATAATGGAAATTGAGGTAAAAAGATGAAAGTGGAATAGAATGATCGGGAATGGGTTATAACAATGAGAACAAAGCAATGCAGGAAATCTCGATTTTTGCCCAAAGTCTATTTCAAATTCTCTCCACAAACCCATGAACTCATGCTCTTTTTTGAACCCCTGCACAATTTTCCAAGTTAGTCACAACTCATTGAACTGTCTGAAACACGCCGTGACCATTCGGATCCAGATGAATCATTGATAAACTGAAAATTCGAACCAAACTTCACACAAGACAATGCTCAGTAAACTGATGACTTTCAACATACGGCAACCTGAACATTGAATATGTATTGTCTAAGAAGTAGACCAATGGCCCAAATAATCTTACAATTGCAATAATCTTCTGATAGTTTAACCAAAATTAGGCCAAACTCCCATCTGAATCGAAACGTAAACGAACAAACATATTTGAAGTGGCATCATTGTCCAGTGAATATTTTCCATCAGTTCACTCCCTGACAGATACAGATAAAGTAAGAAACCCTAATTTCCTTGAGCCCTGATCACATGCCTTATGAAATAATGAAATGAACTATTATGATGTTGATGATCTTGTGATAAATGCAGATGAAAGCAAAATGATACACCAGTAAAGGGGATAAATACGAGGGCAAATTTTGAGGTATTACAGGATTTTTTAAGGAACAAGACCCTTGAGAGAAATGAATTGGAACGAGAATTTTTGTGTAATCTTCAAAGGTGAGTATATAGAATATTGTGTGTGATAGGCAAAGTGTTATGGAAATCTACAAGTATACTAAGGATGATTTAAGTTTGGTATTGGTGACTCACTAATGATTGTAGGTTCTGTGACATTACTACATTGTTATTTATGGAGCCTTGTATCAACAAAAACCTTGAATGAATGGAATTTTGTAAAGAGAATTGAGATTGTATCAGTTATGATTGCAACAGTACAACCTTGTATCTCTGTCATTGGAAAGCTTGGACCAATGTTGTTATTTGTGTGATGGACAAGTAAATTGTTCTATCATTGCATGTATGCAAGTTCTTATTCTATTGGTTGGTAAGAGCTCTAATGGATAAGTGTGTTTTTCGCATACTATCAACTAGCTAGTGTTGCTTAAGAATTCGTGGTATATCCACTGTTAGACTTTGAGAGCATAATGTAAAGAGATAGACGAAAGAGTTCAGTCGGATTATTAAGAATCAGAAGAGAATTATTTATAAGTTTAGAAGTAAAAGGATTTTGTTCTAAGAGTATTGTCTATAGTAAGATATTGAAAGAATGAATTGTCAGATGTAAATGGTTTTCGTAATTGAAGGATTTTAATAAGAGTTTTTGCTAGAAATTGTGCGCAAATAAGATGTAATACCCATATACAAAAGATATACATAAAGCATATTTTTCATATATAAATATTTAAAATTTGGTACTGAAATACAAATAAGTTCTTAGCAACACATTGTATAAATATAGCCACTACAACATAAGGTACTAAAACAAGGCTATAAAATAATACAAGATGTTCAAACTACAAAAGTCTAAGAACTATATCTGAATATCCCAAAAGTCCACGGCGGAAGAAAAAGCCATCAACTAGTAAGGATAATCAAGTCGCCTTATCCTTACTCTTAACGGAAACTGAAGTACCTGAAATAACAACATCAACATGGGGTGAGACAAAACTTCTCAGTGAGTTCCCTATCTTAGAGTTCTCTCGACACTAAAAGGTTCTAATTAAAACACTACTCAAGTTGGGGAAACCTAGACTTCGAGTTCACATAACTGGGAGCATACACGATAAAACAACGAAGCAGCCACAAGGCACTTAGAGGCATCTTTCCTCGCCCAGCCATGCCCTTAGCCGATGATCACGGGTCACTCGATCCTCAACACATAGGTAGCTTTCTCCGCTCTGCCACACAAGGACGAGTACAGGTCACTTACTACCTAACTAAGATACTTTCCCCACCTAGCCACACACGGACGAGTACGGGTCACGGTATCTTACCACAAAGTAAATTTCCCCGCCCAGTCACACACAGACGAGTACGGGTCACTCATTAATTATCCTAATGGAAACTTTCTCGGTCCAGCCACACCGGGACGAGTACGGGTGACGGTTTTCCATTAAGGGATTCAATTCCACGATTAGATCGTAACGCAAGAAGCAAATTTCTAACTTCACAACTTTCTAACCCGAAGATACTAGCCGAGTATCGACGCCTAGATATCACTAAGTTTATAAAACAATTCCGCAACAACCTAGGGTATCCTAGCTATCTCGCAATCTTTATCATTTCTTTCTTTAAACTCACAATCTCATAATTAACATCTTTATGGTTTTTCGAAAAAGTCAGGAAAAGTCGAGTAAAAATAATATTTTTTGGCATCATAAGAAAGTACATAATTCTAGGTTTAAAACGATATGTGGAACGTTAAAAACGGATGCCCGGATCAAAAGTTACAAATTAAACACCACAATTGAATCCTACAGGTCTCGCTGAGCGAAAAAACTTCTGGAACTCTCACTGAGCGAGTAACTGCTCACTGAGCGAGCTACACCAGTTCAGGAAATTCCAGGCTTACGGGAAATCACTTCTCCAACCCAAACTCAACTCCAAACATCGACTAATGCAGAAAAACATAGCCAAACACATTCATAGACATAATGTGAGAATTATAGTTAAGTTCTAATCGAGTTTTAACCGTTAAACTTTGGATTTCTTAGATTTTCCAATAAATCCCTAAATCACAAAATCTCTAAAACTCAACTAAAATCAAAGATAAAAGCTTCTAACTAAGAACCCACCTCGGGAGATGAAGATTGGCGGAAAGATTGAGTCGATTCGACGGACGGATGGCGAAGCAAGATGAATTTGAAGTCTTGGGGTTTTCCTCATTTTCTTCTCTTCTCTCTCTCTTTTCTTCCTTCTTTTTTCTATTATTTTCCTTACTAGATTTCTCTTCTTCTTATTTCCTTTATTCTACTAAATATAAAAACATATATTTTACCTTTGTGTCCAAAATTAGAGAGTATCCAAAAATGTCTCTTAATCCGATATTTTATAAAACCTCTGAGTCAGCTAATATCAATTAATAAATAATATCCCGTTGATTACTCTATTTAGTTCCGTTAAAATTTCTTAGAGTAAACCGGAATAATATTATTACCAATTAATATCATTCAGAGCTTTAAATAAAATACGGGGTATTACATCCCCCCCTTAAATAAAAATTCGTCCACGAATTTAATGGATTACCTGAACAGGTGAGGATATGATTCTCGCATCTCTGATTCTAATTCCCACATAGGATCTCCCGGATGCGTCTCATCCCATTGCACTTTAACAAGTGATGTCTCTTTATTCCTTAACACCTTGGTTTCTCTCTCAACAATACGGCTCGGTTGGGGTTCAAAAGTCAAATTTGTTTCTATCTCTATAGAATCTGGTAGAATAGGCTGAAGAGGATCGGGAACGAACCTACGAAGTTGAGATACATGAAAAACATCATGCATTTCGGATAGAGAGGGCGGCAAGGCTAAACGGTAAGAAACTTCACCAATCCTTTCTAGAATCTGATACGGTCCCACGTATCTCGGACTTAACTTACACGACTTAAACGGTCCTTTCAACCTCAACCTTGGAGTGACTTTCAAGTATACATGATCACCTTCATCAAATTCCAGAGGTCTCCTTCGATTGTCAGCATAGCTCTTCTGACGATCTTGGGCTTGCTTAATCTTTTCTCGGATCATACGAATCTTTTCTGTAGTCTCTTGAATAACCTTTGGTCCTAAAATCCTATCTTCACCCACTTCCGACCAACACAATGGTGTTCTACACTTTCTTCAGTATAAAGCCTCGTACGGAGCCATTCCGATGCTCGCATGGTAATTGTTATTGTACGAAAATTCGATCAACGACAAAAGTTCTTTCCATCTTCCTTTACTTTCCAAGACACATGCTCTCAACATATATTCCATCGTTTGAATCGTACGTTCTGTCTGACCATCCGTTTGAGGATGATTAGAAGTACTCAAACGCAAATTCGTACCCATGGCTTGTTGGAACACCTTCCAAAATCTCGAAGTGAACTTCGGATCTCCATCCGACACAATACTAGACGAGACGCCATGCAATCTCACAATTTCAGCAATAAACAACCTTGCAAGCTGACTTGCCTTATACATAGTCTTCATGACTAAGAAATGCACAGATTTCGTTAGTCGGTCGATAATCACCCAAACAGAGTCATAGCCATCCTGAGTACTCGGTAAACCTACTGCAAAGTCCATAGAGATACTATCCCATTTCCAAATTGGGATGTCCAAAGGTTGTAATAATCTGCCTGGTCGTTGGTGTTCAATTTTTACTTGCTGACACACCACACATTCGGACACGAATACCGCAATGTCCTTTTTCATTCCGGACCACCAATACTCCCTCTTCAAGTCTTGATACATCTTCGAAGAACCTGGATGTATCATAAAAGAACCTTTATGTGCTTCTTCCAAAATCTTTCTCTTTAACACGTCGTCATTCGGAATGCAAATTTTTTGGTTGAATAGGATGATCTCATCTAACGCTCTCATGAAGCCCGGTTGGAGTAATAATCTTTGCAACTTCTCGTCTAAAACTTGCGCTTGTTGAATATCATTCCTTAAAGTATAATTAATATTCAAGTTTACCATGATTACACCATTCGGAGTCCAAACAAACTGAAGATTAAGATCTCGAAACTTTTTTAACAATGCATACTCCAACACCATCAATTCGACACTATGGATCACTTTTCTAGTTAAAGCATCTGCCACTTTGTTCGCTTTTCCGGGGTGATACTTCAACTCAAGGTCATAATCCTTCAAATACTCCATCCATCTCCTCTGTCTCATATTCAGTTCCTTTTGATCAAAGAGGTACTTCAAACTCTTGTGATCACTAAACATCTCGAAACGCACACCATACAAATAGTGCCGCCACACTTTCAAGGTAAACACCATTGTCGCTAATTCCAAATCATGCGTAGGATAATTCTTCTCATGAACTCTCAACTGTCTAGAAGCATAGGCTACCACCTGGCCTTCTTGCATGAGAACACCTCCTAATCCCATCTTCAAAGCATCGCAAAACACTTCATAAGATTTGTTAGGATCAGGAATAATCGAAACTAGAGCAGTTGTCAATTTCTCCTTCAACCACACGAAACTTTGCTCGCAACTAGAATTCCATTCATAAGTGAAGTCCTTACTAGTGAGTTTAGTTAATGGTAACGCCATCTGAGAAAAACCTTTAATAAATCTTCTGTAGTAACCTGCCAAACCTAGGAAGCTTCTCACTTCTAAAACATTCTTCGGTCTCTCCCAATTAATTACAACTTCTATCTTCGACGGATCCACTACTACACCTCCCTGTGATATAACGTGTCCAAGGAACTTGACTTCCGACATCCAGAACTCACACTTACTAAACTTATCAAAAATTTGCTTTTCTTGTAGTATCGATAGGACAATCCTTAGATGCTCTCCGTGCTCTTGCGGAGTACGAGAATAGATAAGAATGTCATCGATATAGATCACTACAAATTGATCCAAATAATTATGAAATGTTTGATTTATGTAGTCCATAAAAACAGCTGGAGCATTCTTCACCCCGAAAGGCATCACTAAGAATTCATAATAACCGTAACGGGTTTTGAACACAGTCTTCGGAACATCAAAACTCTTCAGATGAATCTGGTGATAGCCCAACCTCAGATTAATCTTCGAGAACACGCAGGCTCCTTTCAATTAATCTAAAAGATCGTCTATCCTCGGTAAGGGGTATTTATTCTTGATTGTGACCTTGTTCAACTTACGATAATCGATGCACAGCCGCATACCACCATCTTTCTTCTTTACCAATTACACAGGAGCTCCCCACGGTGAAACACTAGGCCTTACAAAATGCTTTGCCATCAAATCCTCCAATTGATCCTTCAACTCTTTTAACTCAAGAGGATCCATCCTATAAGGGGAAACGGATATAAGAGCCATTCCCGGTATCAGGTCGAATGAGAACTCAACTTCCCTCACCAGAGGTAAGGAAGTGACATCCTTAGGAAAAACATCGGGAAATTCACAAACTATCGGAATGTTCAAAACTTGCTGGTCACTACTCTCCTCTTTACTAAGGAGGAGCAAAACAGATCTCTCTTGCTCAAACAGAAAATTTACCATACCAACCGTACCTTCTAAGATCGTTGTCAAAACATCCTTCGGAGGCACTTCAACAGACGGAATAAGGATCAACTTTTCTTCACATCCAATAAACAAAAAATGGGCGGACAACCAGTCCATTCCCAGAATAACATCAATTTTCTTAAGAGCTAAACAAACAAGGTCAGTCTGAAAGATTCTACCATCCATGGACAATGTACAATTCTCACACTTAAGGGGTGTCTCGACAATTTCATCCATAGTGGTAGTAACCACCATTGGAGGAGACAAGGGAAATAGTCGCAATCCAAGTCGTTTCGCACAACTAGTAGATATAAAAGAATGTGTAGCCCCACAATCAAATAAAACAAGACAAGGATGGTTGTTAACAAGGCAATTACCCGCAATCAAGGAATTGTCTCCTTTCGTCGTCCTAGCGTCCATAGTGTAAACTCTCGCTTGAAATTGATTCTTTGGATTGGTACAATCTCTCGACATATGCCCCACACCATCACAATTATAAAATCTTAATCCCCCACCGTGACATTTACCGAAATGACGTTGATTACACAACCTACACGAGGGTGGAGTGTTAGGTCCCACACTTTGAGCTTGTTTCCCTTTGAAGGGTTGAGGTCTCGGTCTAAAAGATGGACTAGCTCTCCCCGGATCACCCGAAACCGCCCTTCTAGCATTGGCTTCTTATTGCACTTTCATCAAACTATGTTCTGCAACATAGCATTGTCTCAACATCTCGGAGTAGGTAGTGAACTCCCTTTGAGAGACACTATGTGAGATTTCGGCCCTCATTCCGAACAAAAACTGGTCAAGTTTCCACCTTTCATCAGGGGCATACATAGCATGCCTAGAGTAGGCTACCATGTTCTCAAACTTCTCAGTATAACTGGCCACAGTCATGATCCCTTGCCTTAATTGTTGAAATTAGAACTCCTTTTGTGTCCTCAAGGAACTCGGGAAATACTTATCCATAAAAACTGTCTTAAATTTTTGCCACACCCAGAGGATATAGTGTTGGACCTTCTTTTAAGCATGATTGGTAGATAGTAAATGATCTGAATAATTGGAGTGTCGTCATTGTGACTATTGAAAAATTAAATTGCGAAGTTATACAAGGATCATGAAGTGTTGATCCTTCAGGAAATGTTTTGGTAATTGAATTATTGTGTGGATTAAAGATGAACTATTGGTCAGTTTTAGTATCGTTGATTCTTAACATTAGTTATGAATTCCGTAAGAGTAATACTAGATGTGTGTAGCTGAGTCGCACTCGGAGATATGGATTTTAGGTTACCCTTCTAGGTAAGAGTGAGAGATGAATGTTCCGAAGTTAAACGTGTAAGTTGGATCATTTAAGGAACGAGACCCTTGAGAGAAATGAATTGGAACGAGAATTTCTGTGTAATCTTCAAAGGTGAGTATATAGAATATTGTGTGCGATAGGCAAATTGTTATGGAAATCTACAAGTATACTAAGGATGATTTAAGTTTGGTACTGGTGACTCATTAATGATTGTAGGTTCTGTGACATTACTACACTGTTATTTATGGCGACCTTGTGTCAATAGAAACCTTGAATGAATGGAATTTTGTAAAGCGAATTGAGATTGTATCAGTTATGATTGGAACAGTACAACCTTGTATCTCTGTCGGTGGAAAGCTTGGACCGATGTTGTTATTTGTATGATGGACAAGTAAATTGTTCTATCATTGCATGTCTGCAAGTTCTTACTCTATTGGTTGGTAAGAGCTCTAATGGATAAGTGTGTTCTTCACAAACTATCAACTAGCTAGTGTTGCTTAAGAATTCATGGTATATCCACTGTTAGACTTTGATAACATAGTGGAAAGAGATAGACGAAAGAGTTTAGTCGGATTATTAAGAATCAGAAGAGAATTATTTATATGTTTAGAAGTAAGAGGATTTTGTTCTAAGAGTATTATCTATAGTAAGATACTGAAAGAATGAAGTGTCAGATGTAAATGGTTTTCATAATTGAAGGATTTTAATAAGAGTTTTTGCTGGAAATTGTGCGTAAATAAGATTTCATTGAGATACCTTGTGGGAATTTGCTTAGTGGTTTTGTCCTGGAATCAAGTTGGAGTGGTATGCCTTGTGTTATGATCCAATGAAAGAAATTTGAGTGGTATGCTTCTTTGAAGGAGGAATGATACTAAGTGATTAAGTATGAAGCAACAGATAAATTGTAGAAATAGTAAGTTGGAAGTTAACCCAATGTTGGAAACAAGCGTATGAGTAAGGACGTAAGATTTGATTTGTTGTGAAACTAAGACTTTGAGGCACAATGTCAAATTGGAAATTGAGTATGTCAGGATATGTATCAGAAGTAAGGATGAGTACGGATCA